>LPNX010063795.1:65686-105946 GCA_001517045.1 Pseudotsuga menziesii
CGATATATCGCCATGAAAAAATCGCGACATTTTCCCGAGATTTTAAAATATCGCGACACATTAAAATATCGCGATATTTTCAGCAAATATCGCGAGTCGATGGAATATATCGCCTTGCTAGAAAAAAACACGTTTTTTTTTGCCATAAAGAGGTCGCGGATGGGTTTTTGGGGTTCATTTGCACTTTGTAGCGTTGAGGAAGCGGACCACCCCTGTTTTGGGTGATTTTCTACAAGAGAGGAAGGGGGAAAACGATCAAGTTTCCATTGCCATCTAAATCTATTTAGGTATGTATTCTTTCATTCTTTTTCTTTTTGCTTGAGATTTGTTGGTTAATGTAGATTTAGTGTAGGGTTTAGGTTTAGATTTAGTGTAGGTTGTAGATTTGCCATTACAATCATAGCCTATAGGGTTTTATCCTTTTAAGTAGGCCACCCTCCATTTCTTTGAATGTTTTCAAAATTTTAAAGAAGAACATTTTAAAATTTATTCATTTTTGTTTTTTGTTGTGGCATAGGTTTCATCTCCATTGGCATTATCCACCTCAAGTTTCTAGTTTCAACTTTCAACTAAATAGTGACACAATGCCAAAGCCATTGGATCCAATGTGGGAGTATGGGTAGCCAATTGACCCTAATAATCGGCAAAGGTTGAATTGCAAACTATGTGGGAAGGATATTTGTGGTGGAATTAGCCGCTTGAAATACCACCTTGCCAAACTTGTTGGGCATGAAGTGGATGTTTGTCCTGCTATTACCCCAGAAGAGATACGTATTGCAAACCAATCCATTCTTGACATGGCTAAGAAGAGGGACGAGAAGGAGGAATTCAGAAATGAACTTGCATCTAGAACACAGTCACGAACCATGGGAGCCACAAGTGACATGCATTCCTTCTCCTCATCTACATGACCCCCACATCCCACTGTGCCTTCTTCAACCTCACCTTATGTGGCATCGAATTCGAGGCAACCTTTTGTTCGAACCATGCTCAAACAAAGGGAGAAGGAAGAGGCAGATAGAGTCGTGACAAAATGTTTTCTATGGGGTGATGTGCCTTTCAACATTGCCAAAAACAACCCCTACTATCATGCCATCTTTCAAGCTGCTGGCACTTTTGGTCCAGGTTATAGGGGTCCTTCCTATAATGATTCGAGAGGGAGACTCCTTGATGAGGAGAATGTTGATTGCACCCAGAGATTAGATGAGCTCAGACAGTCATTGGAGGCCACCGGTTGCAGTGTTATGTCAGATGGATGGACTGATGGGAAGGGCAGATGCATTATCAATTTCTTGGTCAATTGTCCCAGGGGGACAATTTTTATCAAATTTGTTGATGCATCTCGCTATGTTAAAGATGCACACTTATTATGTGATTTGTTGGATAAGTTTATCTAAGAGATAGGTCCACAATATGTTGTCCAAGTCATTACGGACAACGCTGCCAATTATGTTGCTGCTGGGAGGATGCTTATGGAGAGGTATGCAAGCTTGTATTGGACTCCTTGTGCCACCCATTGCATTGATTTGATGCTAGAGGACATGGGAAAACTTCCTTGGATTAAGGAAGTCATTGATTCAGTTTGGAGTGTGACAAAATATATACACAAAATCATACATATGTTCTTTCACTCATGAGACGCTTCACGGAAAACGAGGAGTTGATGCGGCCTGCAATCACACGATTTGCCACTTCCTTCATTTCTCTTCAGTTTATGCATAAGGTTATGATGGAGTTGCAGTAGATGTTTCTTTCTGATGAGTGGGCATCTTGTGTCTATAGCACCAAACAAGATGTGCAAGCCATTGCTCGAATGGTGCAATTTGATTTGACTTTTTGGGCAGGATTGGAGGAGGTATGTGCCATCAGTGAACCTTTGGTAAAGGTTCTTCGTTTGGTTGATGGTGAAAAGCTCGCAATGTGCTACTTGTATGAGGCCATGGATAGGGCCAAGGAAGCTAATCATCACTACTATGAGGACAAGGGGGAGGTGGGACTCACAAGATGAGCTGAACTATGGAGTGTGATTGATGAACGATGGAATAATACTCTCCATCGTCCCATTCATGCAGGAGGGCTCTACCTCAACCCTGCTTTCTCTTATGCATGTGGCTTTTAGTTTGATGCTGAGGTCATGGATGGCTTTCTCCAGTGTGTTCAGACTTTCTCCAGTGTGTTCAGAGGATGGTGTTAACTCCCTCTGAGCGCGCAGAGATTTCTAGACAGATGGAGATCTATAGGATGTCAGGTAGCACTTTTGGCTATGACATGGCTGTCTAGGATAGAACCACAAGGATGCCAGGTACAATTTGTTTAAAACTTTCAAATTTTGATCTCTTAGATTCTTAATTAATTACCCTTTCATTTCTATGTTTTTTACTTGGTAAAAATTTAATACATTGTAATTTGTAATTTGAATTTTGTCTTACAGTTTACCTTCCTTGTTTTCTTTGTAGATGTGTGGTGGACTAACTATGGTCGCAGAGTCCTAGAGTTGCAAAAACTTGCCATTAGAGTGCTAAGTCAAAGTTGCAGCTCATGAGGGTGTGAGCGCAATTGGAGTGTCTTTGAGAAGATACACTCCAAGAAGCGCAGAAGGTTAGAATTTTCAATTTAGAAATGTTAAAGTTTAAAGTTTAAACTTAAATTTATAATCTTTGCTTCTTTATAATTTTATTAATTTTAAATATAATTTATTACAATTTTGAATTTGAATTTATCATCATTTATCACCCCCTAACTATGGATCTCATACTAATGTAGGTTTCTTTCTCAGTGCCTTAATGACATGGTTTATGTCTACTACAATCTAAGGTTGTAGGTGAAACAAATTGAGAAAGTGCCCAATTTAGATGCCATTTCATTGGATGACATTGACACTACTAGCAAATGGAGGGTGGAGACAGAGGATCCTGTGATGGACGAGGGACCTGAATGGTTGGAGGAAGAGGAGGATGATGATGCAGATCTGTCGGAGGAGGGGGAAGAGGGGGATTTTGATGTTCCACTTCCAGAGGATGACTATGAGGACATTGAGGAGGAGGTTGATACTCATGTGCAGCGCCGACCAATTCCAATGCCACCACCTCCACAGAGTCATACAGTTGGGACTGGGAGGAGACAACTCACATTCGCCTCCCCCTCATCCACAATATCTACTCGAGCAGTTGGAGGTTCTAGTTCCACCCCAGGCTCATCTGGACCACCTCCACGACCACCTACTACTTCTAGAGGAAGAGTGGTGCCCTTGACCCGTAAAAGGGGTAGATTGATTAGAGGATTATCCTCAGGGAGTCGATGACTTGATTCCTATTATTTATCATTGTACTATCATACTATGTTGGTGTCCTATGTCTAGATTCTATACACTATCTACATGCCTCATGAGTCATGATGATTCATCTCTTGAGAGACATTTATTTTGATCATTTGATGTGATTTTCTATCATTCCATCAAGAACACATTTCAGTATTTTCAGTTTATACTATATAGTTGATATTTGATCATGATCCACCATTTGACATATTATGCATCTTATATATGAGTTGTATTTCAATAATTTTGTGGAAATGTGTTTATTTGATGTTGTTGTTGCTTTAGATGTTAAAAAAATTGAAAAAAAATGTTTATTTTTGTATTTTTTAATGCAAAACGACATTTGCCGATATTTTCCGATATTTTTGCCGTTGCTGCTGCTAAGTTTCATTCCGGACCCCCGACGATATATTCGCCGACACGATATATGTAACTTTGATATATATAAAACTTTTACCATAAACATTCATAGTTTCTTGTAAGAACAATAGTGTTGCCTCCTAATTTGCACCTCGGGTCACGTGGCAGATTTCTTCAAGACACTGGGTGCGACCTTGGGGGCAAGTAAGAGTCAAGTGCTGTCACTTGATCTTGATTCCTTCGTTTAGGCTCTCTGCTAGCGAAGCCAAGGGGGTTGGTCCCTATGAAAATAATCTAAGGTTGCTAATCTATGAAAGAAAAAACAATTGTTCTAGGAGTTAAGATAAAATAACTTAAAATTAAACAACAGATCACTGCAATATGCAATTTAAATCAACAACTTCAAAATATAACACCATTCATGACATTTGTATAAATTAATTTAAACATGAAAATTGTAAAGACTAGTGTCGACGAAAAGAGTGCTCGTATATAAGGGTTGCTGCTGTGGTCTCAAAGAAGTATTGCAGTTGTCTTGGTTGGTAAATTTTAAGATTATTAAATGAGTGGATTAGGGAATGGGTTAATTGTTGATTGATTTTATTAGAGTGGTAATGGTATGGATTATTTGGGGAGATGAAATTCCAAATATATCCAAAGGGTACAAGGAACATGCCCGGATTTGCTTGGAAGTAGTTCTCATAGTGACATGTGGGCTACATGGTGTTGTGGGGTTTTGTTCAACACTACACCAACAAGGATATAGCCTAACGAGGCCCCATGGGCACTTTCTAGTTGTTCCCACTTCACTTGAAGACTTTGCCCACGTCTAAACAATATCAAAAAAGTGTCGGATTTTCACTTGGGGGTTAATTGTAAGATGAGACTAATTACTAGTCACTCTAATCCCTTTTTGATTGTCCCACCATTCTAGTTAAAAGCCTGCAATGTTCACAAGAGCATACGGGGACTAAAGCCTTGTTAAATTTTAATGATTTTAAATCAAACGTGTGTTTGTTAGAAATCACAGTGTCGATCCTCTTGTTTCTGCAAACACAGTCGGATTTGTTAATTAAAAGCAATAAAAAACAAAATTAAACTAAGAAAAAGAAAAAAGTTACTCTGAAAAAAAATTAACCCACAAAAAGAGACGACATGGTTCCCCCCTGAGGGATTGGGTGTGGGTGCTTGGCTACCCACTTGCTTCTCTTTTTATTAATGATAATTACAATGACTTAGGAATACTTGTGGTTTTTTATAGATCAAGAACCATAATTTTACAAGTTTGAAGGCTTTAAAAATGCCTTACAAAAAGATATGAAAGAAGGAGGGCTCTCAGATGGCTTAATATGTCAAAAATTCTCCATCATTTCTCTCCATCTGTTCGTCAAATGCTGCAAAATAGACAACAAACTTATGCCAAATATGCTAAATTAATCAATTAAAGCATAAAATATTTAGCATATAACTTAAGTACTTTTAATGATACAAAAACATAGTTACCAGATTCTCCCACCAAGGGTTCGATTCTGTATCGGAATCTTTGGGGAACCACAGAATCGCTGATCCGGATCCGATTCTTCATGATTCGGTGCATTTTTGTGTGGGATCTGTATCCCTTTTCGGATCCGTTTCCTCTACCCTGAGATTCGTTTCCGTCACATAGATTCTATATCTGAAGGAGTGGACTCGATTCCCATCAATGTGTGGCACCACAAAACTGGGTTAAACAATATCCATAAATTGTTTTGTTGATGCTTTCTATATCGAAATCCATGATTGAGCGATGTAGTTGGTCAATCCCCTGGTGGGCTGCTTATTTTTCACTCCCCTAGAAATAGTAGGAATTGTAAATATATTGATATGAAAATGGTGGTTGTTATGTAGTTTTGGATTCAAATTATAGTTTAATAATATTTTTTTTTGTTTTATACAGTGTTCCATGAGGACACGTCTTCCAAGGTCGGCGGTGTGCCCCCTACACTTTCCACGCCCCGGGGGTTGGGAGGCTCCATGTGAAATGTTTCCCAGCGCCCCCCTTTCTGCAAAACTTGGGGAAACACGGGTCTAGGAGTTTCCTGGATTGGGGGGCTCCCACACGCCCCCTCCAAAAAATGGGGGGCTCCTGCACGGCCCCACCCCCCTCGAATTATTAAATTTTTTTACTTAAAAACAAAAATGGTTCATCTTAAATTTTAGTCTTTTACACTAAATGGTCATTATAAATCGAAATAGAAACAAATAAAAAGAAAGAAACGTCGATATGATATGCTTAGCTATAACGATTACATTTACATTACACAACTCTTCGGGAACATAACAGTTTATATGTTGGGGTTCATATTTTTATTATTTTTCTATTTTTTTATAATTTTAGAGACCTCGATGGCCCTCCACCCCCTGGTCCCCCAAAATACCCCAAAATTTTGGGGTGTCTCTACACATCCCCAATGTGCGTTTCCCCGCTCCCACGCTCCCGTGTCTCGGAAACATGGTGGAACACTAGTTTTATATTGTTTTCGAGAACAATTTTTTTGGCATAACTCCAATCTTCTTCGACAACTTTTATTAACGAGTCAAGTTTTTTTGCTTGTCATTATTTAACATGAAGTGTTTGCGAGGGGAAGCAAGTCTTTGGATCAATGATACTGTGTTTCAAATAAATTCCAATTTTGCAAACCGAGAGTTCCATTACATTCTCTAATTTTTCCCTTGGAATAATAAGGATGATAATGCTTCTTAGATTGGAGACATTTAATCGTGATGTATTACTCTTGCACTTACTATTGTTGGAATGCCTATAATTTATCCATTATAAAATATCTTTCAAATGTTCATGTACCTAAAAATAGGGATCAATCGAAAGAAATGTCTGTCAAATCATCTCCTTCCACAGTTCCATTTCAATTATTACTAAAGTAGTAAAGTGTATTGTTTTTGGGGCATTTTCTTTTAACCGTGTTGAATCTTTATTACTTTTACTGTAATCAAAGAACTATGTGAAAAAATCAAGGCAAAAATGCTCAGCATTCTTAAAGAGTATGCACCTTGCAATATGCATATTTTACATTTGAAATCTGAAAATTACATGTCTGAAATTGACTATGTTACATGTATGATCAATGTCATAGATCATTGATGAATCAATAATGTTCATGAATCTATGATGTATATGATTTTAAATGTGTAATTTTATCAATTAAGTGTGTGTATATATATATATATATATATATATATATATATATATATTATAAAAAATTAGGGTTAGGGTTCCAAATCCCCGATTCCTAATTTTGGACGAGTGTTGAATCCCGTATCCAATTCTTTAGCCGATTCCAATCGAATCCACGGTTCATGTAACCTTGTCTAAAAATATAGAATGCAAGTACTTAGTTTTAAGAGTTAGATCTTATGAATAAGCCTTTTAAAATTAGAATTAAACTTATAAATTCATATGTAAATCAGATTAGTTTATGATATTTTGTAATGCACTAATTTGATCAACACTGCTGAAAGTAGCGTAGTAACCGGATTTTTTTAAAATTTTTTAAGTCAGAAGGGTATCACCAAAGTTGAGAAGTAAGCAAAAAGAAATGGAATCCTCCTCAAAGTGTGGTCAGAGGAATGAGGCCTTTTCTTTAAGATTTTACTGGAAGAAGCAACCTGTAAAAACTTACAAACACTTGCAAAGGGGATCAAATGCCGATGTTAATTAGTTAAAGAAACTTAAGAAAATACATATTTAAAGAAGAATAATCATAAATTTCTAAGTATTATTTTATCAAATAACAAAGTATTACTTCTTATCAAGTTATCTTACTAGAAAATAGTTCCCTTCAAAAGTCAACAATCCCGAACCTATACAAGCTTTGCCAAAAGACAGAAGTTACCTCAATATGTCACAGAATATAGCACATTCAAACACCATAGACAACACTAGCATAAGCCTCCAGAGTCCAAAGCCTTTTATTAACAATGAATTTGAAAGAATTACAACAATAAGCAAGCAGAGGTTCGACACTTTTGATGTAAAATGAAGCGAACTTGCTCTTCTTAAATAGATGAAGCCAAGCATGAGGGGGCGGGGGGTTGTGGGGTGTACTTGCTAAAGGAAGAGTCTAGCTCGAATGGAAAGAGCTGGGATAAAGCGATACAGTGGAAATAAGAAGTAACTAAAGCATCACCTTCCCAATTCATAAATCACTTGCTAAAGATGAAGGCTTTTCTTGGACTATGCGGCCCCTTTTGGAGAAAAGCACCCCCACCTGGAGAGATGCACCCAACTTGGAGAAGGAAACATCCATGCTTTGATTTACTTGGAAATAGCATGATTTGACCTTCCAAAATCCATAGGATACTTGTCACTTTACTTTGCCAACTCACGGAACTCTTTTTTGGCAAGTTTCTTTTACCTTATGAGTTATCGAATTTTTTCACTTTATCCAATGTTTTTGTCTTTTTTGGGTTTTTCGAGTGATAATTAATTACTCGAAAACTTAGGAAAGTGGGTTTAGGGGTTAAGTGGGTGCTTTGAGTTAGAAAATGAGCACTCCCATGGCAAATGTAACCTCCTAGTCCCACTTTTATGACTTAGAGAAATTTTACAATTAACTTACTAAAAATAAGCCTAGAAATACGAAAAAATTATTTATTTTCGAAAATTAAAAAAAACCTATCAGGGACTGAGTACATGTTCATACGACTCAAAAACAATGACTAGCATGGTAATATAGATTGACGCTTAGGTTTGAATAACCTCCCAAGGCCTAACCACCAAGACATTTATTCCAACTTTGGAAGCTTGAGTGAAAAACTCGAATATTATAAATCGTTAAAAAAAATATTTAATTAACAAGGAAAAAACACCCTAGAATAATGTATTAATGACTAAATCCTAGGAAGCCAAACCTTTTATATAAATTCATCATTGCAAGTCATTTTATTACAATTCCCCGTGGGGGTATGAACATGTTAAAAATAATTAAAAAAGGGCCTAGGAAGGCTTGAATGGACTTCTGGACTTAGAAATTGAACAAGTTGTTGTTCATCTTTGGTGGCTCACATGAAAGTCCAACTCATTGCAAATCAGGGGGTAACATTTGGATCCTATTGCGGGACACGTGCTTGATTTAGTCTTTTGGCAAGGAGAGCATGCGAGAACCATAGAATCTCTAGTGTCAATAATCTGTAAAAATATATTAACTTGACAAGCCAACCTTAGTAGCACAAAATCTTGTAAAAATCCAACGAACCATTAAGTTGCTTTATTAGAAAGTAAAAAGAAAAACGAAACTTTAACTAAAGAAAAAGATTATTATTCTTAAGTACAGAAAAGAACTACAGAAAGTAAATGCTCACTTTAAGGAGCTTATTTTCCTACTCTAAGCATAACATAATCAAAATGTTAAGTGAAATGATAAATCCAATGCAACCACCTTAACATTTTATAAAAAATTAAATTTTTTCCTCAATCACCACCGAGATCACCTTAGTGCTACTGCAAAAATTCGGACTGCTCCTCTTTCTATGCTGCTGCTACCACCGAAAACCTCTGTCAACAGTCTTCTTCTTACCTTAGTCCATGAGCTCACTCACCTTCGTTCGATTGTTATTTGGAGTGTGTGAGGTTGTTGTGTTTATATAGTCTTAACGTTGTCCACTTCGTTATTCTAGGGCCGACTTCAAAAGTCACCAAGGTAAGTATTTTGATTATTTTATATTTTGTATTTTATTTGTCACACAAACTCACCATTTAGAAATGGTTCTAGGGATACATCAAGCCACTAGGGATTTCAAGGTCATGACATGTGCAAGAGCATCATGGGCTTCAAGCTCGTCATCAAATGGTAACATGGACCATTGTGAACTTCAACATCAATCCATCAAGTGTTTCCATGTGCCTTCATACCACAATGTATGTGGGTTCCAACATCTTCAATGGTCATCATGTCTTATGGTTTATAAGTCATCAAGTGTCATGTCCCCATACACAACATCTTCACCCCTCCTTCAATGGTACAAGGATCATCATTAAGTGAAAATAAGGGTTTCATGACCTTTGCAAGGGCATCAATGTCTTCATCACGGGTTCCAAGTCTTCATCAAGTCATCAATGACCACATCTTCACCTTTAAGAGGTCAAGGACCATTAAGCCATCAAATGTGGGTCCAAGGGCTTCTTCAAGGCTTCTTCAACCACCTCAACCAGACAAGGGGACCTCCAAGGGTCAAGATCCATCATGACACCTCTTGTGGGGTTGCTATCCTTCTCCTAGGGCACCATGACCCTGTCAAAGCATGAATGACCACAAAATGGGTCATTAATGCTTCACCAACCCATCTAGGGCTTCTCCCTCATCTACAAGGGCTTCAACACCATCTCTAGGGTCTTCAGCATCAACATTAAGGTGGTGGCTCCAAGATCCAACCTTGTGGGTACAGGGACCTTGTCAACTGAGTACAAGGTGCTTCAAAGCACAAACCAACTTTGTGTGGGATCCAAGGAACTGGATGTAAGGGTATTGGGATCATCCATACCTGTGCATTGCGAGAGGGACTTGGTGGCATCAATGACAACCTGTGGGGCCACTGTAAGTCCATGTTGGCATCAATGACAATTTCATCTACAAGATATTGAAGAAGTCATTGAAGCCAATTACAAATTTATTGAAGAAATTATGGATTCCTTATATAAATCCAAATTTTGGGCTAATTGTCCTTATTGCGAAATGGAATTCCAATATCCGACATATTTTAAGAATTGCAATCGCTCCTGTCCAATATGTGGTAAATATATTATTATGAAAGACGATCAAGGTAACTAACAATTGCAATCATAAGGATTGTAAAGCGAATTAGGATACTACAAGGAAAGCAATAAAAATCGATAAGTAAACGAAGCATTCTTGATCAGTTGACAGAACAAGAGAATCATCGCTTAGAAGATCAAAATCAAAAGCTAGAAAAATCCAATGAAGATATCGAGAAAATGTTATCAACTAAGAATAAAGAAATACGTCGATTAAAAAATCACAATCAAGATCTTGAAGACAAAATCAAAAGGTCAAAAAATAACGAAGAATCACTATATAGGAGTGATAACGATTTAGAAGATGTAGAGTGTTTAAACAAGCTCATCATGGACAAAAATGATGAATTGGCGCAAATCCATAGAAAGCTAAAAAGTCAAGAATCAAAGATATGTCAACATCAACAACAGAAGGAAGAACTCCAACAAAAGTATGACGACACTAAAAAGAAGCACAAGTTAGAAATTGCGAAAATCAATGGAAAATTAGCAAGCAATATTGAAGACCTATTTCGACTAAGAATTCATAACAAGACATTACTTAGGAAAATCAAGAAATTAAAAAATAGTCAGAAGATGGAACTTGTCGATGAAGACCTCGAAGGAAGAAAACAACAAGAAGAAAACCATTGTCTAAGAAATCTTAATCGATAACAAATTAGTTCAAATCCAAAAGGAAGCATCCATGCTCTCTGGAAAGCAAATTCAAGTTGAGAAGGAAGAAACAAATACAAACTCGGTCCCTGTCATAGTTCAAAAGGAAGTCAATCCAGTAGAAAAACAACCAACAAGAACTCCTTATCGACACCCAAATTACAAAAGGCATTTTGACCAACGACAAGGTCAAAATGAACATAAATAGATGAGTTATAACTTCAAAAGCGAAAGAACACAAAATCTGCAACCTAAGCAGAAAATGAGAAGATTTATCCAACAAGGCGATCAAGAATCATCTCCAATGAAGATAGATTTTGGATGGACCACAGCACAGATGATGCAACATTTTTTCCTTGGAATTCGTAACTCGTATCGTCTCTTTTTCGTTAAATGTCACAAGTACTAAAATCAATGACCGAGAGATGACATTACAAGCAAGAAATCCGACGTAAGCCTTGTCTTCAATAAGCTTTGAGGACAAAGCTCCCTTTAAGGGGAAGGCAATGTTATATATAAAATATATAATATCATGAGATATATAAACATATATAAAATTCAATAGTAGGGTTTTCCAAAGAATCCGCAGTGGTCATTTTGAAAGTCAACGTTTCGATTCCGAATTAGGAACCAGACTTTTTGTCCTGATGATGGTTCCTTATTCGGAATTGAAACGTCGACTCTCAAAATGACCACTGCGGATTCTCTGGAAAACCCTACTATTGATCTACCTCACTGCAGAAACTTACGAAATGAAATATATAAAATTAAATATTAATATTAATATTAATAATTAATAAATAAAAAATGATTAGTTAAATTAATTAATTAGAAAATAGAAAGAGATGCACCCTTTCATTTGAAAAGGTACGATAAGGCTTATATAAATCCCTACCAACGTAATTGTAAAATCATCATTCATATTCATTTTTTACTCTTATATAAGTATACAACATGGAATTATTTTCTATTGCACTATTCAATTGAGATAGCTTTCGAGAATATTCAGATACGGATATTACAGAGATAGACTTTGAGATGGATCAAACTGCGAAGATATTCTTGATTTATCTAGCATGGATTTGATCTTGTAAACAATGGAGTCAGCAAATGAGTTTGAAACATAAACTAAATGTAAAAGCTCACCAATGTCATTGATATCTACAGGAGTTGATGACAAATCCCTGATAATATCACCAATTTGTTAGCACAAATTTATTCACGCATATGAGTATGAATGACTCTATGGATCAATAATTATAAATATTTATAACTTCTAGTAGAAAGCTACCCAATGTCACTAGTGAAGTTCCCCTTTGTTTGTCTTGGTGCATGTGAACCTCAAGGGGGCATCCCTAATTTCTTTATTTGTTGCCTTCAATCTGTAAATTAGCAATAAAACACCAAAAAACATCAACAAGAAAAGATCTTTGGCCGGTGATTAAGCAATCAAAGGGGTTATGACAGATGATTTTATAAAACTATGGTGGGATTCCCTTCAATGTTATCTTCAAAAAAATGGAAAACTATAGATTGAAAGCACTTATAAATGGTAGATTCTATTTAGAAACAGAGCTGAAAACTTCTAAATTATTGCACAAAAACACATCAAGATACCATCAAACCATGGGAATTGGATACATGCATAACAAAGCTTTATTCCACATAAATCAAAAGGTTGATTGCACCAAAGAGATAGTTATAGAACCGGTAAATGATGTTTCATGCACGAAAATATAGAAGCTAGAAGAGAAGGAGAGAAACATGAGAGAGAGAGAGAGAGATTTTGTTGAAGGAAATCCAACCTTCAAACCAATAGCGACCTCTTCCTTTTAAAGAGAAATCCAAGGCTCATTGAATGACCTAGGAGAGTATTCGCTGGAATTAAGTAAAGACACGTGTGGTTTGATTGTTTATGAATTGGCAAATTGCTGTTAAGAGACAATGCATTTTGATCCTTTGGAGATGCATTAGAGCAAAGTAATGGAGTAAAATGATGACAGGTAGGCACCTTGTTAACTGGGTGAGATACCGAGTTAAGTAAATCATGTGCTTAGTCCATGTGAAGTCTTTCCTCATGTGCTTTAGTTGACTTAATGAAGGGGTGAGGTGGAGATGCCATGCTCATTGAAGGAGTGGAGATTGACTTGAATTGAACTGATGTGAAGTGGCGAATGAACCAAGGATGTGCCTCAGTTAAACTAGTTGGAAATATAGTCCAAAAATTCATGTGAACTAGTCTTTATTGGAGTGTATCTAAGTTGAGTGCCAATGAATTGGAGAGAGAGGATTAAGCGCTCTAGTTAGATTGATGTTGACTGTGGTGATGTGTCAAAATGTCGAGTTAAGTGAAGATACTTTGAGATAAATCCCAAGTGACGTGAGAGAAACCCATGCGTATCTGAGAGGTAAAGGGAAACTTAGAGTAATTGATGTGAAGAGCTCTTTACTTCAGTTTACTAAGGAGAGCGCTTTAGCCAATTGACACAAGCATCCAATTAACTCACCTTGATGCCATGTCACTCATTTCATGCAAGCGACCCAATTGTTTCTAGTTGACCAAGGCATGCACTATAAAAAGTATTGCAACCCTCCATTGAACTCAAGAGCTTTCCACATCATTGCTGATTCATGTAGGTGCCTAGATCTTGGCACATGTCACAACTGGAAGTTGCAACGGGTCATCACTTGAGCGTTCTTTTGACTAAATTGTCATTCATGCCAACAGGTGTGTCGGTATGTCTTGGTGCCCCTTGAGGAGCCCCTAAGGGTTAAGTAGTTGTCAGTGTCAAAGGAGACCTTTTGACCTTTTCCAGGCCCAAGTCCGAAGCCCTTGGAGCCCTTGGGACAATGGAAAAATCCCTGCACACTCTTCAGACTGTTTAAGTTTCCCTAAGTTATTTCTATGGTTCCCTAGTTGTTCCCCATGTCCATAACCTATGCCCTAGTACCCTAGAAGGTGTCCTTGGTGGGTTGAAGAAGTGTAGAAATTCAAAGAGTCCAAATGACCCATTCTGTGGTCATTTGTGTTTTTAATGAGGTCATGGTACCCTAGAAGAAGTCCTTGAACCCACACCTTGATAGTCATGATGATGGGGTTCTTGAAGCACATCCTTGCTTGTGGTGACTTTGATAACCTAATAACAAACCCTTACCTTTGGTCCCTAATCCCACAAACTAGAAGTTGACCCTATGATGTATGCCTTGCCCTTAAAACACTAATGATGCACTCTTGAGCCCATGATGATGTCCATTACACGACTCCCTCATTTGGTGACCCTTAAACGTTGAAGAAACTCTCATATATAACCCTTACCATTGGTTGAAGTAGCACTAAGAACAATTGTAAAAACTCTAGCCCTTAACTTAAATTAAAATAGATCACCTTAATACCCTTGTGAATATTGTTAATCCAATTAAAGAGAAGTCGGCCAACTTAATTCTCCCCAACATTAAAACTTAATAAAATTTTAACCTTCCCTTGAAGTCGGCCCCATATTGTTAAAGCATTTTAATTTTAATAAATTATTAAACCCTCCTTGAAGTCGGCTCTAGTTGCTCTCTCTCAACGCCTATTTTGGAGTATTTATACACCAAGAGAGTGTCACAATTATCATCACAACAAATGCAATATTTGCTAGTTTTGAACTGAGGCTTTTTGCTGGTCTGAGGAAGAGAACTCGTGGGTAAGTAAAGAAATACACAGCAACAACATAACAGTCATCAATCCGAGTTTGTTGTGGGTGAATACAATCCAAACTCTCATGTTTCAACAGTCCCAAATTTTTCTCTTGATTGTTTGGTGTTCACTGCTACCTTTTCTACACAGCCTTCGTCTGATTTTCTACAGAGTTATTCTCCAGGGTTAAGTAAACAGTTGGTTTTTAAAGTCTTCTACACAATCCGAGTTTTGGGAGAAGTACACAGTCCGAGTTTTGTTTGAGCTTTTGGGGATTGACTGCTGACATTTACCATCTAAACAGTCCGGGTTTTATCAGCATGAACAGTTCGAGTACTTGCACAGTCTGAGTTTTTGTGATGTGCTGCTCACAGTATGAATCTTTTCCTCTGTCTTGAAGTCTGCTACAGTATACACAATCCAAGTCTTGTTTGGGGTCTTCTACAAATAACATGCACTAATCTAAGTCACCTGGTTCAAGTTCGTGTTCGAATTCGGCGACCTTAAAATTCAGCACTTAAAATTTGACGATAAAAATCGGCATTAAGTTCGAATGACTAAAATATATGGAAATTAAAAAATATATGAAAATTTTCCATAAAATTCATTATGCTCATTAAACTATGAACATTAAACACATCAACAATGAACATGATAGTCATAGAATCATAGAAATAATGAACATGACAACATTGAATGAAGTTTGAACTTTGAACACGATAGTCATTGAATCATATAAATAAAAATATGGCATCAGAACTGAATCATGATTAAACATATATTTTGAAAACATTAGAGTGTACATCTTCATTGAAATTTAAAACCATGTTCATAAAGTGATAAAACATAATATAAAATGTCACCAATATTTATCCTAGCAACTATTTAGCAAAATAGCATCCCAAAAAGAAACTAGAAGTCTAGAGAATAGACCAAGAACACAAGTTTTATTCTTGTTGTTCTCGTGGCCTACTTGTTACATCAAAAAGCTCTATATCATCAAGAGCACTAGGGGGAGTGAAACCACTAGAATCACGATCACCATTGGATTCATGACTCTCATTGTCGAAATCATCTTGATCTTGATGTGCATTTGAGACGGTTTCCATCCATGGAGTAGAAGAATTTGTCTCATCTTTAGCCACATTGCTTAAAGCCAATTGCAAGTTACTGCGAACATAAACAAGACCTCCTAATTTTCCCGATAACAACCTGTTTCTTCTCTTGGAATGAATATGACTAAAAGCACTCCAGTTCCTTTCACAAGCTGATGCACTTGATGTCTGGCTCAAGATATGAATTGCAAATTTTTGCAATTCTGGGGCTCCTGATGCATAAAAATCCCACCACACTACTGGAGCTGCCAAAGCCTTATCTCTCTTTGCTGCTGTGGTTCCAAATAGGCCTTCTTGTAACCTGTATGCTCTAATCTGAGATCTAATCAGAGTCGCAATAGACTCATCTGGATGCATCCTATCAATAGCCTCATAAAGTCCACTCATGACCTCCTCATCTTGATGTCTTTGTATCCCAAACAATGTAGGGTCCAAATAACATGCCGCCGCATGTAATGGGCTATGCATCATCTTCCATCTATGATCAACCACCTCCCATATGTGTTTATAATCAGCTTCTACATTATCAAAAGCACTTGCAATCTTTTCCTTGCAATGATCCATGGCCTCATAAATAAAACCCATAGAGGGCTTATTGCCATCATCCATGCGGAGCACCTCAACAATTGGATCACACATTTTTAGAACTTTTTGAGCATTTTCCCAAAAGCTATTGTTGCTTAGCAATACCTGTTCAACATGCTTTCCCTTTGACTCTTTTGAAAGGTGAGATCTCTCCCACTCAGCAGTGCAAAATACACTTCTTATGCTTGTTTTTTCCTCAACAACTCTTTTCAGAGTGATGTAAAAAGTGGCAAACCTTGTATCACAAGGCCTCAACAACTCTCTAGATGCATTTTTCCTGTACAAGCTCAAAGTGAGACGATGGTTAATGATGAAGTTTGCAGTACTTTTTGCTCTTCGGATTGTCTCATTTACCCATGGAAATTTGGCTAAATCATGCAACAATAAATCCAAACAATGAGTTGCGCATGGTGTCCAATAAATAGTTCTATACTTCTCCATAATCAGCTTTCCTGCACCAACACAATTCGAGGCATTGTCGGTGACAACTTGGACCACATTTTTCTCCCCGACTTCTTGAATTGCTTCATCCAAAATGCTGAAAATGTATTCTGATGTTCTCACCTCATTCATTGCATCAACAGCCTTCAAAAAATAAACCCCTTGATTGCAATAAACAAGAACATTTATCAATGGCCGATGGCATGAATCGGACCAACCATCACTCAAAATCGTGCAACCTGTAATCTCCCAAGAGTTTTTAATGTCAGCCAGCCTGTTTGACACTCTTTCCTTTGTTTTTTTTAAGAGAGTGGTCCTTAAGGCTTCAGATCCAGGAGGAACATACCCCTTGCCAAAATCAACAACCTTTTTAATTGCTTTTTTAAAAGATGGACTTCTTGCCACATTAAAAGGAATGGAACATGCATAAAACATTTCAGCAAGAGAATCATCAACTTTTAGTTTGTCTACAGGTTTCCAAAATGTATTTAATGTAGCTGTTCCAGTTCCACCTAATGCTGTTGGGGTGGAACTTGAGCCACCAAATTTTGAGGTGTGAGAAGCAATTTCAGGTGAAGAAGACACATCAATCTCCCTTAGAATTCTTTGCCTTTTTACCTCCTTTTTTCCCTTTTTTGCTTTTGATTTATCATAATCTTGTTGTACTGCCACTTTCTGTTCATCAGATATTGCTTTACATCCTTCCACTCCACCTCCACTACCATTACTAACGCCAAGAAGGTGATCCACTACCTGAGTTAAGGAACCACAAAACTTGTGCCCACATAGTAGACATGTAACATGTAATCCTTTCTTCTTGACATATTTCCATGCCTCTGCTGAAGATTTATGGGGTGCCATTTTTCTGCATAACCAGTGGCCAAATATGTATTTAATAGATTATTTAATTTCGTACAATTTACTCACAAGTCACAACTGTAACATATTATGTTAAAATTTTAATTTCGTAAAGTTTACTCTCAAGTCACAGCTGTTACATATTATGGACAGTGGATGATGATCTTAGTCTCCATTTACAGTAAATGATTTACTAACAGCTTATTGACAGTGGACAGCCGATCGTAGTCTAAATCTAAGGTTTCGAGTTTCAAGTTTCAATTATCAAATATAAACAGTAAATCTATAAAACAATTAATTGGAACCTGGACAGTGGACTGTGGAAGTTGTTGAAAGTTGACACTTGACGGTGCTGGACAGAGTTGATCTTTGGTCAACAAGTCGTGGTGAGCACTAGCAGTAGCACTGAGCATTGAGCAATAAGATAATAGCAGACTCAGTGGCAAGCACCAGCACTGCTCATTGAGCAACAATCATCGCGGCCAAGCTCCAAATTGTGGCCAAGCTCCAACAAATAGCGGCCAAGCTCCAAATCGTGGCCAAGCTCCAGCAAATCGCGGCCAAGCTCCAACCTCCAGCAAATTACAATGGGATGAAGTTTGAACAACCCTACAGGCTGTCGTCCTGACTGCTCTGTCCGCCGCGAAAGGAAATCTACACTGATCAAGTTCGCCGCGAAAGGGAGGAGTCTGCAAGACTGCAACTGCGAAAGAACTCGGAGTCCGGTCAAGGGAGGTCTGTCACTGCCGGTCGGGAGGTGTGTCGAGACTCGAAAGGGTCTGTTGAAACTTGAAAGGGAGGTCTGTCGCTGCCGGTTGGGAGGTCTGTCGAGACTCGAAAGGGTCTGTTGAAAGGGAGGTCTGCGGCCAGCGAAAAGATAAAACATTAAAAAAAAAACCCGCGACCTAGGTTTTAGCTTAAAAAACCTTGGGACGATTTTCAAGTCGATTTTTTGGCGTTTTTTTATGAAATTCGCTGAATTATGGCGAATTTAATCGCCTTAAAGTTCGCCGCCAACAAAAATTCGAACACGCGTTTAAGTTCGGCGATTTTAATCGAATAAAATCGTGGAGGTCAAAAAATCGGCGATTTTCGAACTTGAAGGCAGAAAATATCCGAACACGGCGACTTAGGCACTAATCAAGGTATGTATGCAACCATTGAATATACTCAGGCATGATAATGTTGTATAGTAAAATGTGTGAGAAATAATGATGTATACATTGGTATATTTACAGTGATGTATACAACGGGATATTTACAGTGATGTATATAGTGGTATCTTTATATGTCAAGTGATGTGTGAAGTAAATCCATTGTGATTTATATGATGATGATAATGTTGAATTTTAGCATTTGCATATATTCTTTAATTTTTGCAAACTGTAAGATAGATAACAATAAGACAAGTGCAGTAAATAATCAAACATCAACACACATGAACACCAGATGTTTTCACGGGGAAATCTTTAAAGGAAAAAAACCCCAAAAGCATTAGTAATTCATCCCTTAAATGAGATGATTGAGTTTGCAAAAGAATCTCATAATATTGAGATGAATGTTATTCAATATTTGTCAAACCCTAGTTGGTTTGGACAACTTCAAACCCTAACACAGTTTGACCAAAATTGCCACAAAGACAAATTCACTGAAAATTGCAGATTAGGGCTACTACCCATATTTGTCTTATCACTGCCCAAGCTGACCAGACCTATTTGCTACTTCCTAGATTAACTTAAGGCTACCTGAAAGCTTCAATGGACTGCTCGAGATCTTCAGTGGACTGTCCGAATTCCTTTACTGCTGCTGCTCGGGATTTCTGTTAGTTTATGCTGCTGCCCGAGATAGTACTACCTTGCCTGGACCTTAACCTCTGCTGCCAGGATCAAATTGGACCCAAACACTTGCTGCTCGGACTGAGAAAGTGGTTTCCCGTGAATTACAAAAGCTTCCTGAAACTGTACTGTAATAACCCGTGAAAGGAGATAGGATGCTCGAAGATGAAAACACAGTGCCCGAATAAGGAAACAGGCTTCCCGAATAATCTGAAGGTGCCTGGGATCAATTTACTGCTGCTCAAGGTGACCGAGGTGCTTCCCGTGAGGATAAACTCACTGCTCGAGATTTCTGTGGGTTTTAGGGCCGCCCGTGAGATGCCCTAGGCCTACTGTATTTCTGTTCCTGCTGGTCGTGAAGAGTATGTTGGGTACTGGAGGTATGCCCTAGGTCATGAGAGTGATGATGCCCTAGCTAGCTAACCGCCATGCTAGGGCATGAATAAAACCAAGATGTATTCACACTTGCAAAAAACCCAGCGAAAGTCTTCACTTGTTGGAGATGAAGTGTGTGTGAAAATGAATTGCAAGTGAGCTTCTTTTATAGCCTTTTAGTCACTTGGATGTGGACCTTACAAATAAGAATACAAATAATAGGGTTTTATTCTTTTACCCTTTTGACTTAATTTTTTAGTGTCACCAAAGACCTTTTTGTATTTTCACTTTGACTTCTTAGTGGTCCAAGAGTCCTTATGTATTTTTGACTTTTACCTTTTGGTCTTCTTCAAGTGACTTGTGGTCAATACAAGTGGTCATAGAGGTCCTTCATGCCCACTCAAAGTACATCATCATAAATAGGGAGAATTACTACTGCTTTTATCTTGAACTCCTTGTGCCATCAAGATTGGGTACTAGGTGTCTTAACCAAGGGTAGCTAATCCCTGGAGAAGATCACAAGGCCCATAGATCAAGGGTAGGAGTGCCTCACATGCCCAGACTGGGTCTAAGACTTAAAGTGATGTCCTGGTAACTTACCAGGTGCCTCATCCATAGGCTACATCAATTGACTCAATGTCAAATACTTGGTAATTGACCAAGTGCCTCCATTCTCCCGGAGAATGGCCCTTAGCCCTAGGATGAGTCCCCCAGTCCTAGACTGGTTCATCTTCCTGGTAACTGACTAGGTGCCTCCATTCAAAGAATGGCCACTCAGCTCTAAGCTGAGTCCCCTAGTGCTGGACTGGTTCCTCTTCTTGGCAACTAACTAGGTGGCTCCATTCAAATAATGGCCAGTCAACTCTAAGCTGAGTTTCCCCACTCTTGGACTGGTTCCTCTTCCTCATAACTGACTAAGTGCCTCCATTCAAAGAATGGCCACTCAGCGCTAGGTTGAGTTCCCCCAGTGTTGGTCTAGTTCCACTTCTTGGTAATTGACCAGGTGCCTCCATTCATATGTCTGGAGGCACCACTATCTACTA
Source organism: Pseudotsuga menziesii (assembly GCA_001517045.1). Lineage (NCBI taxonomy): Eukaryota > Viridiplantae > Streptophyta > Pinopsida > Pinales > Pinaceae > Pseudotsuga > Pseudotsuga menziesii. The sequence goes on from LPNX010063795.1 coordinate 86,756, forward strand.
AGCAAGAGTTAGCACTATCAGTGATGGATCTAGAAAGAGCAGAGATCAGGTAGTATTCCCTTCTAGGTTCATCTTCTTTGGTAGCCTTAGTATTCTTCTTCTTCTTGGGTTCTTTTTCTTCTGCAGCAGAATCTTGGAACCTCCTTTTGAACTTTCTCTTGGGCTACCTGCAATCCTTGGAAAAATGCCCAATCTTTTGACAATTATAGCATTCCAATTTTGAAGCATCGGGGTGTTTACCTTGTGGTTTCTTTCCCTTCCTTTTCTGAGGGGAGGGCTTCTTGAACTTCCTTGTCTTAGCTGTAAGAGCAAGGTTTCCTTCCTTAGTGCCAGTTGTCTTGTTTTGAACTCTTCCCTCTTCCAAGCAATCATGCCAAAGTCTATCAAAGTTGGCTGATTTTCACGTCCACTTACGACTGCCAGAAAGGTTTCCCAAGAATTTCAGATACCATCGAATACAGGCTGTACAAGATAATCATCATCCATAGTTGGAGATGAAGTCTGTGTGAAAATGAATTGCAAGTGACCTTCTTTTATAGCCTTTTAGTCACTTGGATGTGGACCTTACTAATAAGAATAAAAATAATAGGGTTTTATTCTTTTACCCTTTTGACTTTATTTTTTAGTGTCACCAAAGACCTTTTTGTATTTTCACTTTGACTTCTTAGTGGTCTAAGAATCCTTATGTATTTTTGACTTTTACTTTTTCGTCTTCGTCAAGTGACCTGTGGTCAATACAAGTGGTCATAGAGGTCCTTCATGCCCACTCAAAGTACATCAACATAAATAGTGAGAATTACTAATGCTTTTATCTTGAACTCCTTATGCCACCAAGATCAGGTACTAGGTGTCTTAACCAAGGGTAGCTAATCCTTGGAGAAGATCACAAGTCCCACAGATCAAGGGTAGGAGTGCCTCACATGCGCAGGCCTGGTCTAGGACTTATAGTGATGTCCTGGGAACTGACCAGGTGCCTCAACCCTAGGCTGCATCAATTGACTGAATGTCAAATACTTGGTAACTGACCAAGCGCCTCCATTCTCCTGGAGAATGGCCCTCAGCCTTAGGCTGAGTCCCCCAGCCCTAGACTGGTTCATCTTCCTGGTAACTAACCAGGTGCCTCCATTCAAAGAATGGCCACTCAGCTTTAAGCTGAGTCCCCCAGTACTGGACTGGTTCCTCCTCATGGTAACTGACCAGGTGCCTCCATTCAAAGAATGACCACTCAGCTCTAGGATGAGTTCCCCCAGTGCTGGACTGGTTCCTCTTTGTGGTAATTGACCAGGTGCCTACATTCAAAGAACGATCACTTAGCTCTAGGCTGATTTCCCCCAGTGCTGGACTGGTTCCACTTCTTGGTAACTGAACAGGTGCCTCCATTCAAAGAATGGCCACTCACCTCTAGGATGAGTTCGCCCAGTCCTAGACGGATTCCACTTCTTGGTAACTGACCAGGTGTGTCCATTCTCCAAGAGAATGGCTCTCGATGTTGCTTAGGAAAAAATCAACAGATAATGCATGCTATGTTATGATGATACACTCCTATGCACTATGATGTACACTCTACGATGATGCACATTGAAATGGTGATGTATACTTGATGTTGATGATGCATACACGGCGCACACTGAGATGATGATGTATATTTAATGATGATGATGCATACCCTATGATGATGATGCATGGCGATGCATACCTTATGTTTAGTGAAAGCAAAGCATAATTACTTGTTTAGTGATTATGTATGATGAAGTTTACAATGATGTACATGAACAGTGTATAAAATGGCATATCAGTATACAGTGATGGCTTGGCAATGATCAGAGAGCAGAGGTTATTAACATGAAGTTCAGTGATTGGTGTTGACAGGTCCACAGGTTCAGTCCTCCTTTTCTTCATGGTGGTAGGGTGGTGCTAGGGCTCACATTCTTGTGAGTTAAACTATTGTAGCAGCTTGTCAGTTGTAGCTGATGAAGCCTAAGGGGTTGTAGCCCCTTCTAGTTGTAGTTGGAAAAGTTGTATTAAATTTGTTTACCCCAGTTGTTGCTAGGTCAAATTTATTTTTAAAAAAGCTTCTGTGGTTTTACCCCCAAGACTTGTGTTTCCACGTCAAAATATTGTGTACTGTGCATCTTGTTATTTTCATGTACACTGATGATATGCTATGATTGGTGATTAGCAGCCTGCTCTTGATTACAAATTTTATTATTGTGCAAATACTGATTCACCCCCCTCTCAGTATTTCAACACGTTCCATGTGTCATCATCCAAGACTTCTACATGCCACAAATGCATGACTCTTTGCTAAAAATATGAAACTGCTTGCATGTTTGAATATTTGGCATGCGAAAACATGCATGTCCCTGATAGTGCCATGCAACACCATGCAAGGCGATGCAAGTCAACCCTAATTTTCCAAAAATAGAAATATCATGCATGCCATCCAAAAAAATCTCACTGGAATCCTGAGCTTCCAAGGATGCTAAAAATATGATCATCTCTGATTTACTTCATAATCTTCATTAGATCTGCTTCACAATTAGCCTCAATTTTGGACCATAATTTGTCGTAAGATCATCTTCAAACTAGTTCAAAAATTTGGTATGGTCACCTTCTACATGAGCCTCGTCCAAAGAAGAACCCTTAGAAAATATTCCTAGATCACATGTCAAAGCAAACCATAAAAGACTTTATAGCAGTGAAATTTCTAGTAGTGAAAGTTCCATTGAAGAAGAATAGGTCACATCTTTACGCCTTCCTCTTCCGTAAGTGCACCTCCTCCTCGTTAGAGAACGTTAGAAAACCCTTAGAAAAATCATCTTCAAATATCCCATAAAATTCTTGAGAGTACATCTTTAAAAGGAACCTTACATGTGCCCCTTCTCTCTCTTCTCTCTAGAATTATGCCCTACATAAGAGAGGAACTCAAGCGATGATAAGATTGTAAAATTTTCCTTTAATATTCAAACCATGGCTAACAATGCATGCAAAATCTCTACTGATAACCACATGAATATCTTTTACTGTATGTAGCGGAATCTAAAACTGAGAAATAACCCACAACATCACATCACAATATTGACACTATTATTTTGGGTATGGAAAGCCTTGGGAAAACCGGTGCAACAGTCAGATATAGATTTTATAATGAAAAAATATGGAATGCTACAATCACTGCAAATTCACCTGAACCTGGCGAATGCAGCTACACGACAGAATCACTGGGAAATCTCAGCTAAACCTCAATACCCTCCTGTGTGAGTGTACAACCCAGCTGTACGAAGCTCGGTGATCCTGCTACTCACTCCTCCGTCTTCCCAACTAAATCCTTTGTTTGACTTTCTCTCCTTGTCTGTATCCCGTCTCTGTCGGAATACAAGTGTGTGTCCTCTCCACCAAGTGATCTCTCTTTTATAACTTTAGGTAAAGCGAAAACCCTAATTTCACTTTCACTTTAACTAGTGTTTCACAAAAGCTAATTTATATCACTTTAATTTATTTTCCAAAGTAAACCTAGGAAGAGTAAATTAAATACAACTGGTTTCCTAATTTAAGTCTTCTGCATGCAAGAACACATGCATGCAAAAAGACCTTCCTTGTTGCTGCTAGTTTAACACTCCCTCTCAATGAGGAAGAGATTCGGTAGCAACCCCAACTTATCCTTGAACTTTACAAAACTATTTATGCAAAGTGCCTTGGTGAAAATGTCCGCCACCTGCTCATATGTATGTATGTACTCCAACAGAATGGTTCCCCTCTGAACACAATCTCTCAAGAAGTAGTACTTGATGTCTATGTGTTTGCTCCTGTCATGGAACACTGGATTCTTAGATAGCCCGATGCCACTCTGATTGTCACAGTGAATTACTGTAGCCTCTAGCTGACACTCGAACAACCCTGCAAGTAACTTCCTTAGCCACATACCCTCACAAGCAACCATGCTGGTTGCTATGTACTTAGCCTCTGTCGAGCTCAATGCAACTGACTTCTGCTTCCTGCTGAACCAAGAGACAACCCCTGACCCAATGTCGAAACAACAATTTGAAGTACTCTTCCGGTCCTCTACACATCCTTCCCAGTCAACATCTGTGAAACTTGCTAACTGTATACTCCCCCTGCGCTCATAAACCAATCCATACTACACTGTACCTTTGATGTAGCAAAGTATGTGCTTTGCAGCCGTCCAATGCACTCTTTGAGGGTCCACCATGAACTAACTCAAAGAATTGACTGCAAAGCTGATGTCCGGGCGTGTGTTGACCAGATACATAAGTGATCCGATAAGGTGGTGATACAAGGTAGGATCAAATTCGTTTGATCTTGATGCATCAATCTTCCTCCAGTTGGAAACTAGAGGTATGGCCATAGGCTTGCAGTCCTCCATCCTGAATCTCTTCAAGATCTCTACTGCATACTTCCCCTGTCCAATGAAGAAGCATCCATCTCTCTGCCAAACCTACGAGCCCAGAAAGTAATGCATCAACCCAAGGTCTTTCATCACAAAATCCATTGCAAGGTTGGACATCCAGTCTCCAATCATCCTCTCATCTCCTGCTAAAAAGAGATCATCCACATATAGGACAAGTATGAGAGGCACCTCACCTGCCAAGAAGTACATGTTGTGATCAGCCTCACTTCGCTGAAATCTCATCTCTCGTAGATAGCTGTCTATTCTTGAGTACCATGCTCGAGGTGCCTGCTTGAGCCCATAAAGAGCTCGATGTAGTCTGCATACATGCATCTCCCTGTTCTTCACATCATACCCCTTTGGCTGCTCAATATATACCTCCTCCCCTAACACTCCGTTGAGAAAGGCAGTCTTGACGTCCATCTGATGGACTCGCCAACCCATCTCTGCTGCTAAAGTGATAATGGTCCGAATGGAAAAATACCTGGCAACAGGGGCGAAGGTCTCCTCATAGTCAATACCCTCCTTCTGTGAAAACCCCTTTGCCACGAAGCGTGCCTTGTACTTCTCCACACTTCCGTCTGCTGCATGCTTCACCTTGTAGATCCACCTAGATCCTACCACCTTCTTTCCTTCAGGTCTTGGCACAACCTCCCATACCTGATTCTTCATGATTGAGTCATACTCCTCAACCATGGCCTCCTACCACACCTCATGTTGTGCAGCCTCCTCGAAACTAGAAGGTTCAAAGTTAATCAACTCTGTCATCAGTGCCATATAACTGAGTCTCTCTGGTGGTACACTCCGTCTGAAAGATCTTTGTGGAGGATCTACCTGCCTGGAATCCTGCACTGTGGACCTAAACCACTTAGGCCTTGGCCTAGTGTCAACCTCGTATGGCTGTTGGATATCCGTCTCCTGCTGCAACTCATCCTTCAAATTAATGACTGAAGGATCCTGTCTACCTGACTCCCTCTGACTACCAAAACATGTGCCCTGTGTCTGTACTTGTACCTGTACATCTGGCTCCTCCAACTTAATCCCTGTGTCCTGTGTTGGTCTCTGCTCTGTTGGTCAATCCATAGATCTCTGCAAGGCCCTGTCCTCATCAAACTGGACATCCCTACTCACAATGATCCTCTTCCGAGTAGGAATCTAAACTCTATATGCCTTCGAAGTCTCGCTATAACCCTTCTCTCCAGAAGGGTCCGGCTTCTTCCTATTGTCAGCATGAACATGACAATAGTAGAGACTGCCGAATATGCGAATGTGACTCACATCTGGCCCAATGCTTGTTAAGACCTCCCCTAGTGTCTTCCTCCCCAAGCTGTGTGGGGACACTTGTTCTGAATGTACATTGCAGTCCTGTATGCCTCGACCCAAAGGAATAGTGGCAATACCTGATCAAATAGCATGGCCTTGGCTGCTCCAACCATAGTCTCATTCTTCTGCTCTACAACTCCATTCTACTGTGGGGTATGGGGCACAGTATGCTCCTTCTTAATCCCCTCTGCCGGACAATACTCCATGAACTCATTGGACGTGCACTCACCCCCGTTGTTTGTTCTCAACACCTGAATCTTCTTTCCTGTTTGGTTCTCCACAAGAGTTTTGAACTCTTGAAACCTCTCAAAGACCTATGACTTGGCCTTTAGGAAATAGATCCAGATTTTCTTGGAATAGTCATCAATGAAGGTTATGCAGTAACTGTAACCATTGAACGAATGGACACTGATAGGTCCGCATACATCAGAATGCACCAAGTCTAAGAGCTCCTTAGACTTGTGCTCACTCTACGGGAAAGGCTTCCCGATGTTCATCCCTAAAGCACAACCTTTGCAGTGGTTATGCTTCTCCTCTTGTACTTGAGGAACTCCAATGACAACCTGTCTCAAGTGCCTCAGTGCTCCATGGTGTAAGTGTGCCATCCTCCTATGCCACAACTCACCCTGATTGCTGCTGCTGCTGTTGACTAGAGCCTTTGCAGGCTCAAAGTGTAGTCTATACACTTTCTTGCTCCTTCTGCCAATCACCCGATCCGAGCTCCTATCTGACCCCCTTGGGCCTGATATACACTCTATGGTCACTGAACTTCACTTGATATCCCTTGTCCTCCAGAGTGGAGACTGATATAAGGTTCTTGGTCAGTCTTGGAATGTATAACACATCAACAAAACTGAGGGGTTTGCCAGACTCCCTCTTAAATGAAATAGTGCAAACTCCTTGCGCCTAATACCGCACATCATCACCCAGTTCAACGTGGATCCTTGTTCCACCCTCCTGCAAGTGTTTGAAGAATCTTTTATGTCCAGTCATTTGACTAGATGCTCCATTGTCGATGTACCATACACTGCTCCTTGTGGTGCTTGCCATGCAAGCTATCAAGCAAAACTCCTAATCGAAGTTCTTGTTGAACTCATCCACCTCTGCAAATCCAACGATTTAAGTGTTATTCTTCTTCCTGTCTAGGCACTGGGAGGAAAAGTGTTCCTACTTGTGGCAGATAAAACACTTGACCTTTGACACGTCAAGGTTCTTCTTACCATCCTTATTCCTCTTTTCCTTACCCTTGTTCTTCCCTGTGAGGGCTAGAGCCTCCTCATCCACAATCTGTGGGGCACTGCTGGATGAGCTTGATCCTTGACCCATGCGGGTCTCCTCCTGCACAAAGTCATTCCAAAGTCTCTGCCAATCAGGGAGATTCTCCCTAGCCACCACACCTTGGACAAATGTGTCTCATGGCTTAGAGAATCCATTGAGGGCTATCTGAACTAGCTCCTCGTCCTCAATCTTAGAGCCAACAACTCCAAGCTCATCCCTGATCTGTGTGAGCCTCGTCAGATAAGGCGCCACTCCTTCTCCCTTGGCCATCTTGGTGTTGCGCATCCTCTCTTGTAACACCATCTTCTGGTTCTCGTTCTTGCTTTGGTATAGACTTTCCAAAGCCTTACACATCTCTGCTGCAGTCTTTTTACCAGAAAGGTGAGGGACTCTATGGTCCTTCATTCCATCCATGATAATCAACATGGCTCTGGAATTAATCTTCTTCCAAGCTGCTAGGTCTGCCGAATATATGGGCTTAGCTTTCGTGACACCAATGTGCTCCTCAGCATCACTGACATCCAGGATCCTTGTGATCCTCTCTTTCCATGTAGGAAAGTTCTGTGCCCTCTGGAGTCTATCCTCAACTCTCAATTGTACGACTATCCTGAAGTGTACCTTTCAAATCCTAGATCTAGAAGTCTAGGTTTGTGTTTTCCTATAGATCTGCCCTTGATCTATCACTGTTGCCGCAAATCTCTCATCTTTAGCTCACCAGAGCTCTGATACCATGTAAAATTTTCCTTTAATATTCAAACTAAGGCTAACAATGCATGCAAAATCTCTACTGATAACCACACATGAAGATCTTTTACAGTATACAACAGAATATACAACTAATAATTAACTCACAACATCACATCACAATATTGGCACTATTATTTTGGGTATGGAAACCCCCAGAAAAACCCAAGATGGGAAAACTGGTGTAGTAGTCAAATATAGATTTTATTATGAGAAAATATGGAACTCTACAATCACTGCAAATTCACCCAAACCCGGCGAATGCAGCTACATGGCAGAATCGCTGGGCAAATCCCAGCTAAACCTCAACACCCTTCTGTGTGAGTGTACGAACCAGTTATACGAAGCTTGGTGATCTTGCTGCTCACTCCTCTGTCTTCCCAGCAAAATCCTCTGTCAGACTTTCTCTCCATGTCTATATCCTATCTTTGTCGGAATACAAGTGTGTGTCCTCTCCACCAATTGATCTCTCTTTTATAACTTTAGGTAAAGCGAAAACCCTAATTTCACTTTCACTTTAACTAGTGTTTCACTAAAGTTAATTTAGATCACTTTAATTTATTTTCCAAAGCAAGCTTAGGAAAAGTTAATTAAATACAACTGGTTTCCTAATTTAAGTCTTCTGCATGCAAGAAGACCTTCCTTGTTGCTGCTAGTTTAACAAAGATGATGAAATGGGAGTGGTGCTCCTCTTATTTATACCTTTCTAGGGTGCTTTTAGGGGATCCTTCTTCTTTTAGGGCCTGTTGTTGCCTTTCACACACCTGGGGGGGAGGACATGGCATAAATCTTCAAGCCACTCGCTGTGTCCTTGGGGGCAAGTCTCGAGTCAAGGCTGTCACCTTGTTCTTGACTCCTCCGTTTAGGCAAACTCTTAACGAATCCAAGGGGGGTAGACCCTAAAAGTGTTGCTAAGGCTGATTAGGCTTTAGTGGTGATGGATTTGGATGAGTAAGTTTTTTAGGAGTTTTTAATCCTTAATGGAAAAAAAGAGATTTGAAAGCTAAACTGATTACAACAACATAAATAGTAGAAGGAATTATACAATTACTCAACTCATAAATCATGCAGATGGAAAAGATCAGTGCCAAAATTAGAAAATGGAGTCGTAAAAATGTGCGTGTTGAAAGATGTTGAAGTAGATGTTTTGCAATTGTCTCTTGGTAAGTTTTAAGTTAATTTGGAAAATGAGTGAATTAACTTAGGGGGAAGGGAACTCCGAATATACCCGAAGGTACGACGAGTATGTCGAAAACCCTTATCCGATGTGGCTCCCCGCAAGAAATAGGTGGGCTGGTTGGAGTCGCGGAGACGTGTTCAACACTACACCAACAAGGGTGTAGCTTAACGGTGTCTCGAGGTCACTACCCAGTTGTTCCCGCTTCCTTTGTGGATTTTGCCACCGCAATGGATTAAATCGAGGTGTTGGATTTTCGCCTAGGAAGGTTAATTGAGGCATGAAAACTAATTAATCTAGTCACCCACGTTGCTTTTGATGCATCCAAATGTTAAGAAGAGTCGCAACGGTGTAGAGCATACACAACGGAGCCCAAGTAAATTTTAAGGATTTTATGACTTGTTTGTTTGTTAAAAAAGGAAAAAATGTCTTCTAAGGGTCTTTTTTGGTTTAAGTGAACCTCAATCGGGAAAGCAAGGAGGGGTAATTTTTATTATGTTAAGTGAGATAACCTGAAAAGCAAGAAATAAAGACATGTTATCTAATTAGATCTACCACGCATCTCTTTCCCCTTTCGAGTCAATCGAGAAGTCATGGAGTAAGTATTAGTATTACTTTGAATATGGAATAATATAATTAGACTTGCAACATTCAACAAAGTATACTATCCTGCAAAAGAACTAAACTAAAGCAAAACAAAGCAAAATAAAGTAAAAAATGCAAAAAGGACAAAGACACGGATCCCCCTAGGGGGATGGGGAGTGGGCTCGAAAGAGCTTACTCAAGATCTCTTTTATTATGCTCGGTTACAATGCTTTGTTGGAAAATGGCACTTAGTTTTTATAGAAGATGAACCCAAGGGCTTACAAAACTATCAAAAAGTGAAAATGAAAGAAGGGGACACTCTTGAGAAGCTCCGAATAGCCAAAAAAGGTATTTTTGGCAGAGTTTCCTTCACCTTTTTTATGGACCTGCTAAAAACCAGCAAGCAAATGTCAGTAAAAAATGCCCAAAAACATTTGGAAGTGTCTTTGGACAAACCACAAAAATTACCCGAAAAATACTAAGTTAAAATAATGAATAATAAACAATAACCAAGAAAAACAAGCTTTCCTTGGGATCTTGGCTTGTTTTTTGGGATGCCAATACAATGTGCACTTTGATTGCAAAATTTAACTTTTAATATTTGAAAGAAAGACTATGCATTTCAACAAGATTTAGATCTACTTTATATGACTTGTAAAAAATGAAAACCTTCCTAAACTAGATTTGAGATGCTTATGAAAACTTTGAAAAAATGAGATCTAGCTTTTTGAATGCATATAGATGAGATCTAACAAAAATTTGTGCATATGATAAATTAGAAGCTCATGCACAAACAAAGTAACCAAGAAAAAATGATTTTTTGAAGGAAAGAGGAAGAGGAGTGAAGGTCGGTTTGCTGCTGGAATGAAACAAGCTGAAAGGAGGCCCTTTTGTGGAGCACCGAGGGACAGTGTCTTGAGCTTATTGGATAGGGAATACCATCAATCTTGATCCACACCTCATCCGATCGGGAACCTGCAACTTAATCACAAAAACATGCACAAACCTCGTGAGATCTGGATATATATTTATGAAACAAAAACAAAAGATCATGCGGAAAAAATATTATTTAAGCATATAACTTAGATTTTTGAGCATACATAATATGAATAAACAAGAGCAAGTAACCTTACTTGCCAAATTTACACACTTACTGATTCAACTGAATCCTTTGAAGCCAGAACACAAATCAATACAAAATTGGAAAAATTTGCAGATACCACATTTGCAGCATGACGTTGGCAATCCACACAATACAAGCACTACACGGTATAGCCTCCAAAGCTTCTTTATTCAACAAATGAATGAAAAATAACAATATTACAATAGCCTCCAACTCTTCATCCAACTCTTACTAGTTTGGAATGAGAGGGTTGTGCTTTATTTATAGCCACAGAGGCCCAGAGGGGGCGCATCCATGACTAAGAGAGAGTGTGGGGTTGAGGTAGTGTTGAAATGAGATGATCTGAGCTTGAACTGAGTTGAAGAGGAGTAGAATTGAAGAGTTGATTGCCACCTTTCTCACCAAACCACACCAACCCACTCATCCTTTGCCACATCACCCACACGCGCGAGAGAGGGAGAGAGGGTGCAACCTACACTGGGAGATGCTCGCACCACCTCTCTCACCAACTGAAAACACTTGCCTTTAGCATCAGTCTAACTCGCCTTTAGTATTGGGAGTCGATAAAACTGATTTCAACCAAATCTGACAAGATTCCACTGATTTAGGAATTTGGGGATTTTCTCCATTTATTAATTAACTCTAATTTTTTATTAATAATTTTGATTTTTTGGAGATTTTTGACTTAAGTGATAAATTTGGTGTTACACGGGGACTCGTTCCCCAGGGTTGGGGGCACGCCCCCCTCGCTCCCTGCACTTCGGTGAAGGGGGGCTCTCACACACTCCCTCCAGAAACTGAGGGGCTCCTAGATGCCACCAATGATTTTCCCAATTTCAGTTTAGAAAAACAAAATTTTAAGTTTAATTGTTGTTGAGTCTCTATTTTAGGTTTAGTCTTTAGTAATTTACTTTTTCACTATTTTAGCATGCAATATCATTGATTCAATTTTTCAATTACAATGACTAAAATCATAAATAGGAATATCAAGATTCAAATGACAAATTTGAAAATTATCATGATGAATTGTCTATCGTGTTTGTATTATTAATTTGTTATATTCTGATTTACATTGCACAATAATAAATTTAGTATTTAATATTTATTATTTGCTTTTAGTAATTTACATGGGATGAATCATCGAATTGTTATTGTTGGGATTTAATAATTTATAATATTAATTTTTATTATGACCTGGACGTCCCCTTGCCCCCTTGAATTTCACTAAAATTTGGGGGTGGTCTCCACACGTCCCCAATGTGCGTTTCCTCGTTCCCGCTCTCCTGCGTCCCAGAAACTTGGGGGAACATTGGATAAATTTATCACTTAAAACTTAGGAAAAGTGGGTTTTTGGGTTAAGCAGGTGCTTTGAGTTAGAAAACAAGCACCCCCATGGAAAAATCCAATCCCTAACCACATTTTTATTACATTTCCAATTTTTCCAATTAGACTATTAAAAAATAGCCTAAGTTTACAGGAAAAAATATTTTTTACCAAAACTCAAAAATAAACCTAGGGGGACTTAGCACATGTCCATATGACTCAATATTAATGCCTAGCATGTTTATATACATTGACTGATAGACTCTAATAACCTCCTTAGGCTTAAATAGCAAGACGACTACCCCAACTTTGGAGGTATGAGTGAGAAACTCAGAAATTATTAGTCGTTTATTCAACAACAAATAATCACCAAGGGAAAAGAGTTAAAACACTCTACGTTAGTCGGATTGATATATAAGTCTAGGAGACCGAGTCTTTTACATACTCTACCATGCTAGAACATTTTATTACAACTCCCCCAAGGGGGTATGAACATGTGGTACAAGAAAATTTAAAAAATTTTCCTAGAAGAGGCCTGGCAGACTTCTGAATTCTGAAGAAAGAACAAGTATACTTGTCCTACTTTGGCAGCTCACTTGAAAAATCCACCAAGTACAACTTAGGTGGTAACTGGGTCGACTTCTTTCCAAGGAGCCACATGGGGGTGTTTACCCCTTCATTCCTCTTTCTTTGTTTACAAGGTGGGCACATACCTTATCTTCAATGTCTTCAAGTCCAATCTGCCTCTCCCTTTGTCAATGGCATGGCTATGTTGCCTCATTATTGCAAGGTGTCCTTTGCTTGCAAAGTGGTCCCATTTTGTGGCTTCTTCATATTTCTTTGGTTTTCTTGCCTTCGGCAAGTGGGAAAATGGGGTCTTCATTTATACATCATGGTTAGGCTATATCCTTACTGTTGCATGGTGTCCTTCTTTCCAAGGTGGTCTCATTGTGTGGTTTCTTCATATTTCTTTGGTTTGCTTGCGTCCGCAAGTGGGTAAGTGCGGTGCAAATCATATCTTCATTTTTCCATCATCGTTATCTGAAATTTTCCTTTGTCCTTGACATCAATACCTTCAACAATCTTCATCTTCATTTTGGACATCGACATTCTCCCCTTCTTTTTGACATCAATGACAGCAATATTTCCAACAAAGTGACCCTTCAAGAATTGAGGCAATCCAACAAGTGTCTTTTTCCATTAATAGGAAAGCAGTCCAATCCTTCCTCGAAAAGATAAACTTTATTAGACGGTTTATCCATAACTTCACTAAAAGCACAAAACTGATCTCCAATTTACTTAAGAGGAATCAAGACTTTAAATGGAATGAGGATAGCAAGAAAGCCTTCGACTTGATCAAACAAGCTATTGCCTCAACCCCTTTCTTAGTTAGCCACGATTATTCTAAAGACTTCCAAGTTTGTTCTTTCACCTCCGAGGATATGATTGTTGCGGTCTTGCTACAAAAGAACAATGAAAAGTGGAATTGAGTAAGATACCCAATCGGTGGAATTTGATGTTGTGTTTGTTTTGTTGTAATATTTGGTTATTGTTAGTGGTTTGACATGCAAAATTTACAGATAGTAGGTTTGCATGGATAATAATAATGTTGCATGGCATAATTAACAAGATAATCGGATCTATACTGTATTCAAGCCCAAAAACAATGGATGGACATACTGTATGAATTTATTTGAGTTGTCTGGCACTACAAAGATGACATGCACTCCATGCATAAGATCCGGTTCTGGAGATGGTAGTCAGTGCATTAATAAAGATCCAAAAGGTGCATGAGATAGCTACACACTCAGATCTGATCTCTGAACAATAATATTATCTCCAAAAAGACTAGCATGAATCCCAAGAAGTAGAAGTGATGCCAAATATGATTCGCTTAGAGAGATAGTTGAATACTGTTTTACCCACAGAAAAATCAGAAGAATGCACCTCAATAATTCAACCAGGACAATGCGCCCTTAGTGATATGGTCAAGAACAATGTGCCCTTAGAGATCTAACGAAACAATGTGCCCTCAACAGTATGAATAGATAAGGTGCCCTCAGTGATATGGAGAGACAAGGTGCCTTTAGTGATAGCCAAGCAATACGCCCTTAGAGATAACTAGACAATGCGCCCTTAAGAATGGCCAGAATGATGCCCCCTGCATGAATTCATTATGTTGTTGCAGATACCCTCGAATCTCTGAAAAGATTGATAAATCTTCTGTTGTCTTGAATCACAGTAGTAGATCTGGATGATCTAAACTTGGAATTGGCTAGGATGGATAGATTTCACCATCTAACCCAATGTTGGGCAAGGAAGTTCACCCTCAACACCAAAGAAGCTCAAAGAGATCTCAAATTGATTCTTAAAAGTGAATAATAATAATGGATGTCGAGCAATTCACCTTTTCTTCTTTTATTACTTGCTTGACCTATGCATGTCGCATGCAACACTTGTCACTTCATAATGCTCAAGTAACCCCTTTTTCCACTAATGAGTTAATATCACCGCTAATAGTATGCTTTTTAACTGAGGTGACATTAGACATTAATTAATTATCCTTTTCTCCATTACGTGCTTGAACCTATGGGAATTGAATAGGTTAGCAAGTTGATCTCTGGTTCTTAAGCAGAAGAGGACATTACACATCGCATCAATTGGGACATGACAGTATACTAAGCACCCAAAGATGTGAAGATGTCCAATCTCTGTTTTCTCCCCTATGAATACCTCTTCGGGAGTCATCTTCCCCATTACTTTGTGCGGGCTCTTGTTCTACAGATAAACTGTAGTGTTGCAAGCTTCTGCTCATAAAAACATAGGTAGATCCTGATCATGCAGAATAGCCTTTGTTGTCTCAATGATTACTTTGTTCTTCCTCAAAGACTCCATTCTATTGTGGTTAATTCGGGATTGTCAGCTACCTCTTGATCCCAACATCTACACAAAACTCCTTGAAGGCATTCGAGGTGTAATCGCCTCCATTGTTTTGTGCACCTTGATCCTCTTCCTAGTCTGGTTCTCCACAAGGGATTTGTACTCTTGAAACTGTCTGAAGGCTTCTCCAGATTCCCTGTTCTTTAAGAAATAGATTTAGGTCTTCCTGGAATGGTCATCTATGAAGCTCACATAATATTTGAACCGTCCAATAGGTACAATCGACATGGGCCCACATATATCTAAATGGATCAAACCTAAGATCCCCTTGGACTTGTTATCACTTTTGGGAAAGGCAGTCTTGGCGTACTTGCCTAGGGCTTAAGTTCTTAACCCTTTGTTTCAACGTGAAGATGTAATGTCCCAAATTTTGCATTGGGTCACAATGGCCAAATTACATTTTCCATATTCATGAAAGTTGTCAAAGGGATGGCAAAAGTCAAATAATTGCCAAGGAGGAAAATCACTAGTTTCCTAGGTTGGGGGTGGAAGCTTTGAGATTTGGAATAAGAGGGATAATAAATGATGTTTAGACATTAGAACATGATAAATATTTAATAATGTAGCTTATTAAATAAATACAAGAGAAAATTGAAATGGCTATGGAGAATGGAGACACATGGAGACTATGTGGCCCACGTAAGCTAGAATTCATATGTTAAATGGCATCTTCCTCTTGTAATTTCGAATCTATGGGAAGCCTAATGTTTTGGGATGTATTATGAGGTTAATATACTTGTCCATATACTTCATAGGTCGAATTTGGGATGAATTGTAACTTACATGGGAGAGGAAGAGCCAAATGGGAGTTTCATGGACACTTGGCTAGATTCTCCTTACATTTATGACATCTATGACACCAATGATAGAGATTCTATGACAGTTATGACACAAGTCAGATCTGAAGGCTGACAAACTGACATAATGACATGTCAGGACTGAATAGAGCATCTTAGAGGTCGAATTTGGGAGTTGGAGAAGGCCAAGTGGCTCCTACTCAAATTTGGGAGAAGAGGGAAGGTGAAGAGTGAGGCCACATGGCATAGCATGAGCAGCCACACCAATTTGACTTGGCTTTGGTTTATGGATGGATTTGGAACCTTAGAAGACCAATAATGTTTATAAAATACATGGATCATTCATGAGAAGAGGCTTTTGCTCATTTGTGAATTGTGAGAGCTAGTGGATGACTAGTTTTCTTGCTTAAGCCAATTTCAAGGGTGAAAGATTCCCATCCTAGTTGGTGTTTGGAAAGGCCTGTTACCACCTAAGTTGTACTTAGTGCTTTTTATCAAGTGAGCCTGGTGAACTGGACAAAGATAACTTGTTCGGACTTCAGAAGATCTCCAGTCTTACTTTTGGGAAGTGCTTGTTGTATTATATCACATGTTCATACCCCCATGGGGAAATTGTAATAACTGTTCTAGCATGATAGTGTTTGTAAAAGACTCGGTCTCTTAGACTTTATTTGTCAATCCGATCAGCCCAGGGTGTTTTTTCCCTTGGTTATTATCGGTTGTTGAATAAACGACTAATAATTTCTGAGTTTTTCACTCCATACCTCCAAAACTGGGGTGGTCGGCTTGGCATTTAGGCCTTTTGAGGTTATTAGAGTCTATGTGTCAATGTATAAACATGCTAGGCATCATGGTCGAGTCATATGAACATGTCTAAGTCTCCCTAGGTTTTTTCAATTTTTCAATTTTTTTAATTTTTTCAGTGTTTTTTATTAAAATTTATTTTTTCCAAAAACTTAGGCTATTTTTTTAATAGTTTAATTGGAAAATTTGGTTTTGTAATAAAAGTGGGCCAAATAGTCAGTTTCAGTCACTTAGGTGCTCATTTTCAAGCTAAGAGCACCATGTAAACCCATGGACCCACTTTTTCAGGTTTTGATTGATTTTTCATCACTCAGGTCAGAAAACCCCAAAAAATCAATTATTGATTATTTTAATTAATAAATTGATGAATAATGGAGCAAATCCAAAATCCTAGATTAGTGGATTCTCAGCCGATTTGAATGAAATCAGTCAGATCTGGACTAGATTGACTAGATCTGACAAATCCTTGATTGAAGGAGGTGATCTGGACAGATCCAAAGTTGATCTTCAACATCCTTTATGGGGAATTGCGCCCTCTCTCTCTCCTCCACACGTGTGGGCTCTCCTCGAAGCTTTGTGGATTGATGTGTCAGTCTGTGGGTTGATGTGTCAGCTCAATCATGCCCTTGATTGACAAGTAGGCTCAGTTCGGCTTCAGATCAACATTGATGGACTCTCTTTCAGCTACAGTGGTCTATCTCCTTGGGATTTGCGCCCCCTTTGGGTTGGGGTTTCAATTCTGTGTATAAATAAAGCTCAGGTTGCCTCTTCCAAGCTAGTGAGAACTGGGATTGAGGTGCTGTTGCTCTTGTACTGTGTTATTGTTTATTATTCTGGAATAAAGAAGCTTTGGAGGCAAGATCTATGGTGTAATGCTCTTCATGTGTGGATGGTGATTGTCAAATACTTATGAGGTATAATCTGTGTTATTTATCATTGCTTTTGCTGGTTAATTGTTGGCCTTGAAGGAGAGAGCTCCCTCCTGTTAGGGTAAGAGTTTATTCTAGTTTGATTTATGCTCTTACTGCTGCTTGTTTCAGATCTATTGGAGTTGTATGTATTTTAAGATTAATTGCATGCTTTCCAATTATCTCTTCCAGTAACACCTATGTTTTAACCATCTGTTTGTGCAAGGATTTCTAAGTTGCAAGTGATCTCGCTTGTAGAAGAGGTTGAGCTGGTTTGCATCGTCCTCATCTTCAAGATCTTTTGAATGACATAGTCCCTCGGTGTTCCACCAAAGTAGACTCCAAAGCCCAACATTCCCAGGCTTCCAGCACTCTTTCTCTCTCTTTCTCCTTCAAAAAATCAATTTTCTTACCTGGTTACTGTGTTCGAAAGCTTTGTTATCATTTGGATCTGTTATATCAAAGTAAAATTTACATAGATCTGATATTTCAAAGCTCATAGTCTAGATCTCAATTCTGAAAAGTATCATTAAGCATTCTAGATCTAGCATAAAGAAATCGTCCGTTTTGCATGGCAAGTTAAAGAAAATCAGTAGGTTGCATGCTCTAGATTTCCTTTTTTGTTTTAAAAAGATTAAATCCAGCAATCAGTGCATATTTCATTGGCTGCACAAACAACAAGCCAAGATCCTAAGGAAAGCCTTCTTTCTTTGGTTCCTTTTTCACCTGTTCTGCTAGTTTTAACTTAATTTTTTTTGAGTTAAGGTAGGCTGATCCAAAGGTACTCTTAAAGTGCTTTTGGGCATATGTTATTCTAACATTCTTGCTGGTTTTTAGAAGGTGTAACAGCAAATAAAAGAAGCTGCTGTTCGAAAGTGGCCTCGGGAGTGTTCAAATCCCCCAAGGGGTCTCTCCTTTCACTAAAATTTAAAAATTTTGGAGAGATGTAAGATCTTGGTTTCATCCCGTATAAGGACCAAGAGGTTTCTGATATTTCAGTTTACTGATATTGTAACCAATAATAATAAAAGAAAATCTTTTTTGAGTAGGCTCTTTCGAGCTCGCTCCCCATCCCCCAGGGGGGATCTGCGTCCGTTTCACTTTTTTGCATTTTTCCCTTTTTTCTGCTCTAGTTTAGTACTGACATGCAGGATTGTATACTTTGATATAATTTTGCATTATTCCATATTTTAATTTCAAAAGTAATCATACTACTTACCCCACGACTTCCTGATTGACCCGCAAGGGGAAAGAGATGCATGGTAGGACTAATTAGAAAACTGACGTTATGTATCTTTGATTCCTTTTCATCAATTGTTTCGTTAGTCATAATAAAATTAACCCCTCCTTGATTCCCCGATTGAGATCCACTTGGATCGAAAGAGGTTCTTGGAGGGTTTTCTTTTTAACAAGAACACTTATCTTAAAATCTACTAAAAATAACAAAGAATCCAGTGTGTGTGCTCTGTACTTGGCTGTGGTTCGTCCGATCAGTCAAGCTGCATCAAAAGCACTTGAGTGACTAGATTAATTAGTCTTCATCTCCCAAATTGACAAACCATCAGGCGAAAATCCAACGCCTCGAACAAACTGTAAGCGGTGGCAAAATACCCAAATGAGTGGAAACAACTGGAAAGTGACCTCGAGGCGCCAATCTCTGTCACACCCTGACGGGTTCATTATGAACAATAGTCTCCGAGACTCCGTTCCAGCCCACAAACACCTTGCGGGTAGCCGTGAAAGTTCACTTTTGGACATACTCCAAGTACCCCTCGAGTATA
>LPNX010063795.1:106242-207698 GCA_001517045.1 Pseudotsuga menziesii
TAGGGACACACCGAGTGGCTTGAAGATTTCTGCCACGTAACCCAGGTGTGTGAAAGGCAGCAACAAGGCCACTCAGGTCTTTCATGGAGCTTTAATGGAGTCTTATTTTTAGGTGCAAGCTACAGGATGTTCATGGACATCTCAATATAAACTTGTTTTTCCATTCATCTCAAGTTTTCTCACCATATTACAGCTCTATGGAGTGAGCCGCACTTGGTGAGCTATTCATCTCTTTGATGGAGCTTCTCTTGCTCTAGTATTTTGTATTCTGATGTAAATTCTTTGTTCTTTAAGTTCAGAAATATCTCAGGTCGAAAATCCAAGATATCTCATGTATTATTGTCCAATATTGAAGAAACAGTGGCATTTCCCCAATACCTTGTTGTAACTCTTGCAATCTTGATGGAATCGAATATATGTGTGCACCATTGATGATTTATGAATGAATGAACTGTAATTAAAGTGTATTATGGGTTTCATGGTCTGTAACTGAGAATTTGTGTCCATTGGGTCGAATTTCATAGCACTTGGGGCAAACTACGTCTCATTTCCCCAAGTGTCCAAAACTAGTTTTTTATATCTGATTGACGGAAGTGATAATAGCTAGGGGAGTTCGATTGGTTCTGCATATGAGTCTATGATAATGTCTTATACACATCCCATGCTTCAATTTGAGAATTTGAGTGAGTTTATGTACATTTGGGAAGCCATTTCGACAATTACCCCGGAGGGATTTGAGCCCCAAAATTGCTAGTAAATTCATCTATCTTATTCAGAATTTGATATAGGCTTGCATAACTAATTGGAGGACCATAATACATCCCTGAACATAATAATTAAGTTATTATATCAGTCATACACCTTATCTGAAGAATTGGGAGCAATTGGGCTGATTTGGAGACCAAGACACTAAAACTAGTCAAGAGCCAAAATTGTGAAAAAATTGGAAAAGTGGGCATTTTAATAAAATTCCAAAAGGGGACATTACAAAAGATTTATAGGTACAAAGCCGTAGCAGATCCATACAGTTCCGTACGGACGATTAGCGTATGGCTGATTTGATAGCGCTAGGATCTAAAGAATATGATGGGACATATTTGGCAAAATAATGGCCGAGTAATGGAAACTTTTTTGTCGTACTAGGTTAAGGGTTCTACAGGGAATGCAGAAGATTTTGTTGTTGGGCGGGTTTTCAGATCTGGACAAGATGTCTACCAGGTTCAGGACAGAGGACCAGTTGGGGTATCCACTAGCGGTAGGGCTACCTCACAAGATCAAATAGCTAGATTTGAGGATGAGTCCTCACTCGTCGCATGTCTCTCTAGCTCAAAGTCCACTAGTGTGTGGTACATTGACAGTGGTGCTAATCAGATTTGTTAAAGGGTTGAAAAAATAACATGGTATCGGATCACACAACGACTTAGTGCACAAGATATCCCCTGGAAACCCTGTTATCCACTAATTTTGCACTTAGTGGATTTTTCGGTGAGCTGCCGGAACATTGAACAAGTACACTTGTTCGTGATCAGAATTCAGAAGTCCGCCAGCCTTTTCCTAGGAGTCTGTTCGGAATTTTTTGTAAATACATGTTCATACCCCCTTGGGGAGATTGTAAAAATTGTCCTAGCATTTAATTTTTTATAAAAGGCTCGACTTCCCGGACTTGGGCATCAAGCCTACTAGCCTAGAGTGTTTTTTCCCTTGGTTATTATTGGCTGTTGAACAAACGGCCAATAATTTTTGAGTTTTTCACTCGCTCTTCCAAAGCTGGGGTAGTTGTCTTGGTGTTTCGGCCTTGGAAGGTTATTAGAGCTTTCGTGTTAGTATTTTTTTCATGCTAGACATTCTGATTGAGTCGTATGAACATGTACTAGGTCCCCCTAGAGTTTCGTCTGATTCCGAAAAAAAATAATTTTTTTCGTTTTTTAAGCCATTTTTTAATGGTTCAAATGGAAAATTTCAAAATGTAATAAAAGAGTGATCCAGAGTTCGTTTTCGGCATGGTTGGGATCATTTTCAAGCCCGGAGCAGCGTCTTTACCCTAGGGGCCACTTTAACCATCAGTTGGGCAGCTAGAGCATCTCAAAAGTCATCATTTAGCTAAAAATGCTTCAGAATGGCATTTTAATGCTAAAAAAGGACAAATTGCATAAAATCCAAAAAATTAAAAAGTAAAAAATTGATATTTTATTGGTAAGGTGACATGGCATGTGGTCCATAGTAGTCTTACGACCCTCTTCAAGTTGCATGGGATTATAACTTTGGTTTAAGTTTAAAGTTGGAGTTATTTTATGAAAAGAGTGATGTAAAGGGGAGAGCTCACGCTAGCATGGTGTGTGGAAGTGGTTCGTGGGTATGTGTGGTCCCCTATCCACTAAAGAAGTATTAAAGAATTATAAACCATGGCATAATTCCATCCATGCAAATTGTATGAGGGAGTGGTGACGTCAAGCATTAAGGTAATTGTAAGCATGGTTTAAGTGGATGCGTTTGCTATGGTGTGGACCCCCTCTCCACGTCATTCAAGCACATGTTAATAAAACCATGGCATAAACTTCCAAGCTACGAATTATTTCATTAAGAGAATGACGTGAAAGAATGAGTGGTGACGTCAAACTATGGCATGGAGTTCACGTTGGCAATTAGCCGTACACTCGCGCTATTGGAGTTCACGCTGATTTTGGTGGGCTCTTCCTTGTTTTGTGGCCAGCTCTTGGGCTTGGCTCTCTTTACAACTCAATGCACATCCCTTTAATCTCTCACGCATTATCTTAAGAAGGCTCACGTATTGGCATGTGGAGGGTTGTTGTTGGATGATGGAGATAACAAGAAGAGGAGTGAGGGCGCCTTGCCTTAGGTGGAGGCCACCTCCTCACTCCCTATTGATTGCAAACTAGAGTTATGTGGTGTGTTATGGCTCCAAGTCAGGATTTGATTGGATTATGATTGGAATTGAGATTTTTGTCAAGAGTTTTTGGCTCCCTTAGTGCCAAATTCGAATTAGGGTTTTAGCCCTTGTATTTTGTATAAGTAAATGCTCTTTTTAGCTCTACAGGGTGGATAATTTTTGTAGAGAAACTCTAGTGAAACTTTGTAAATGCTTGTTGGTTTCATGCAACCATTGGAATAAAAATAAAGGCTTTGGAGGCTCATGTGGTGTGACATTGTGGATGATTGTACTTGATGGATGAGGTGATGTTATTTTAATTTTTCTTTTTCTTCTCAATTTGAGGTTATGAATCTATGCTTTAGAAGGATTTTTCAAGCACATAAGAATAGGTATTTGTAGTTTTCAAGTTATCTGTTTATTGATTTACTTTTAGAGATCGAAAAAGAGCATTGTTTTATTCAGTTATATTTCATGCTACTTTTTTATTTCAATTTGTGAACAATACATAATCTAATCCTTTGTTTGGCAAGTCTATGAGTTGTTGTTTTGCAGATCATTTCATCCTACCAAGCAGAAGTTTGAGCTCAACTGCATCTTCCTTTCTTGGAGTCAAGTGCAAATTTCCAGTAATTACCTGCTATATGAGATCTAAGTGTCTTTTAAAGATCCACAGGTTTAACTGGTTTCTCCCTACTTTTATTCATCTTTTGAAGTAAAAAGTCTGATTTTTGGGTTAGGCAAGGTTTGGATCTTAAGTTACATGTAATTCACCAAACCGTATGCCCTTGTTGGCTCTCCTCTTTGCTAGTTTGCAGTCTTCTTTCTCTCTTTTCATAGCCTCTTTCTTCACCTCTTTTGCAGCCCTCTTTCACTTTAGTTTGCAGCCTTCTTCACCCTTGTTTGCAGCCCTCTTTTGGCCTTTGTTTGTAGCCTTCTTCACCCTTGTTTGCAGCCCTCTTTTGGCCTTTGTTTGCAGCCTTCTTCTACCTTTGTTTGCAGCCCTCTTTTGCCTTTGTTTCAGCCCCCTTTTTGCCTTTTTTCTCCTCCATTTCGTAGCTTCTTCTTCTATCTGCTTTCCTCCGTTTTCCTTGTAGAAGTTTAGTTTCTTTTAGAATTAGTTTATAGATCTATTTTTGTTTTAGTTTTGGACTAACATATAACAAGTTAGTGTTCAAAGCTCCTGTTTTCAGGGAAGTCAAAAAGAGCCCAAAGGCCATAAGCAAGCAAATGAACAAATAAAGAGCGAAAAAGACAAAAACACCTCCCTCTTCTCTCTTTCCCTTTCTCACCTTGCTCATTCAAGAAGAGGCAAAAAACATCAAATAATATTGTAAAAAAGTTAATAAAGAGCAAGTGGGATTAAGGCTCCCACACCCCTCTTCCCCCATTTGGGGGAAGCCTGTATCATCCACTTTTCATGTTTGCAATTTCTTTGTTTTTTTGCTTGTAGAATAATTGCTTAGAATAGATTAGGAAAAGTTAGTTTCAATTTCTGAAAAGTTTGTTTTTGCTTTCATAAAAGTCAAAAAAGGAAAAGATTCTTGTTTTGTTTAACTTTATTGCAAAAGGTAAAAACAATTAAAATCTCTTGAATCTCACCGTCAGGTGGATCAAGAGTGCTCTCTGTCGGAGGGTTTGTCGTTATCATTTATTTCATGCATTTTTTCCTTTTTTAATTTGTTAACTTAATTCTAAGTCTCTTGAACTTGCCGAAATCCAAGTCAAGAGCACTCTCTATCGGAGAGAATACTAGTTTTGCATCATCCTTGCATTTAGGCATATAGAGTAGCTAAGACTCTTGAACTTTTGTCATAAGACAAAGTCAAGAGCGCTCTCTATCGGAGGGTTTAATTGTTTTGTAATAAAACTTGCAACTCACATCTTCCCCTTAATTAATTTACTTCGTTGCTATTCCTCACCTAGTATGCTCTGCCGACTTTCATAGTTGGGCTCGTACTCAGAATGGTGAGCGAATTTGATAATCTCTCAAGTAATAACATAATAAATTTTTTCCCCATAACCAACGCACCGGTGTTGTTAAAAGTATTCAAGGTCATTCTCAGTAAGGGCGTCGGAACTCCCCGTTGTCTTAGAGTCCCGATTAACTGGTCAATCCACTAGATACCAGCCTGGGGTACTAGACGGGCCGACATGTCTCGAACGGAATAACTTGGAACGCTTTCCCGGTTGGTCTTTTGATACCTTTGATAAGCCATAATAAGCAAGACCATTAAAATACTTTAAAATAAACCAAGAGCAATCGCAAAACATATTCACTAGCACTATTACGAGACTTGCACTTTCAGTATTTTCAAGCAGCTCAGACGTTTGACTCCATAAGGCAATGTTTTGTTTTTCATGCATCATTATTTAATCTGGGCCATTTGTCCTTTGGTTTTTCTCAAACAAGATCTTTATCTGTAAATGCTAGTTTATTTCACGAGCTCTCGTTATATTGTTCATCTTTTAATCTGGTGATAGCAACGTGGATTGCCTTTTGTCTTATATTTATTTTTTAGTTGATAGAATTGTAATCTTCATTCATCATAACAAACTCCTAAACAACACCCATCCGCATCACTTTCATAAAATTTACTTAAACACATTGAGCCTTAGAAAGTCTTTGTTAGGGACCACCCCCCTTGGCTTCGTTAGGAGTTAGCCTAAACGGAGGAGCTAGGAGTAGGTGACAGTAGTTGGCTCTGTGCTTGCCCCCAAGGTCACACCTCTCCCACTTTCTCAAGTGAGGAGACAGCTTTTGTAATATCCCAAATCCCGATATTTTCTAATTCTATGCAAATAGACTGAAACAACCGGGCATGCAAACTGCCAAGCAAAATTCCCTATTTTATAGCTGAAATTAGGGTTAGGGTTTGCAGGATAGAATGAATACTTACCATTGATAAGCCAACTGAATATGCTCTAGAGAGAATATGCATGCAAGATGAGCTGAGCTAGTGAAGAAATAACCTTGTTTTTGCTGCGATACCCCCGGATGGCTGAATCAAACAAGTGCAACATTTTTGCTGAGGGATGGTCAGTTTCAGTTGGAAATAAGTCGAAAGGAAGGTATGCCAGTGCCGGAGAGAATGGCCGGAGCATGCAAGGGTTTTGGCCTCCCAGATGCCCTAGCGAATTGATCTACCAATTTGCTACTCACGCCCCCACAACCCTGTAAACTGCTACTAGTTGCCTCGGATGGACAATCTGATGGCTGATAATCACCCAAGGTAATAGAGTGATCCTAACAGTGAGGATGCAGGCCGCATGCGAAAGAAATATAGTGATCCAGAGTCCAAGTGAATGATTAGGGTTTCCCAGCTAAATGCCCCTAGCTGTAGGGATGAATTTGCAATAACCTTCGGACTTATACTGGAAGACTGGATAATGATGAATGCAATAGACACGGTGACAAACCTGGATGGTTTATCCTAAAGGAGACTAGGGCAAATATCTCACTGCCAAAATCCCATTAGCTGGAGACACCGTCTCCAACCCCAACTGCTGTGACCGCACGTTGTGCTGCTACTCAAGAGCTCCAAAATCAATAATCATCAAAAGTGAAGTCTCCATTCACTTTATCTTTCTTTTATAACTTTCAACTGCGAAAACCCTAACTTTGACCTAATTAGGTCACTTTAACTTCTAATTTGCAGTTGACTTGCATGCATGTGCATGGAGACTTAAATGGGTGCATGCATCATTAAATAATGCTTAGATGTCATGCATGTCGGTGCTGCCCCTCTTTGACCTAATGGTGATAACATATTGATGCCCTAGATATTCTGTAAATGGCATTAGTGTTCATTTGATTCCCTAACTGTCAGTACCCACTCGAACCTATGGGAATCAGATAGGTTAACGGGTGTTCTCAGGGTGGTTTAGTTGGAAGGGGACACTACAACTTTCGGAAGATTTTTGCTGCTGGTGTTCAATCGGCGGACAACAAACCCCAATACCTAGGGAAAACCAACAAACAGTTCGTCTTTTATTGAAGATTTGTAACAACACTTGTAGTTTTAGGTTTCCAGATATAACATATTGGATCAAACTCTTGACTCATCCCTGCTGCAATTGTGCTCAAATCTTCAAAAATATGACACACCCTACCTTGAAGGAATCACCTACTTCAAAGCCTCTAAGAGAATCCCTCTCTTAGATCTGATCACTCACTAATCAAACTCCCTCAATATGTCTCACTAACTCTCCCTTAGAGTCTTTTATAACAATCATTTTATGCAAATACTATGGGTTCAATACCATGGACCTCATGGGCCCTCCAATACCATGGGCTAATTTACCTTTTACATAAAGTATTATAAAGGCCGCTTTTACAAAAAGAGTTACAATTTGTGGATACTTCCACGTGCTAGACACAAGCCAATGTACATTGTAGAGGCACCTATCCTCACTACAAACTTCAACACTGAAATCTTGGTATTACGAGAGAAGGCAAATAATTTAATACATATACGTTGTCATAAGTTTAGTAAGGAATTGTTCCTTGATAATACGAACTTTAAGTTATTATATGCTTCATGCAAGTTCCATTGATTAAATGCACATAAAAATTGCTGAAAATGTCAATCTACTTAGTTTTCTGTCTATGTATAAGCAATTAATCTTCAAACATTGCTTTCAAAAATTCAGTGGTGCAAAAATTGCAGATATATTGGCAATTTTGTGATTTTTCATGATGGTCACTCCAAAATGGAAAATTGCCCTTTAAAAGTATGATTTTTTCCAATTCTTAAAAAATGAACATATTTTGTATTTTTTTAATCGACCGACTTTTGCCCCATTTTCCCCCAGTTTTTCCAATGTCCTGAGTTCATGACCCTCGACGATGTTTTACTGATGCTGATGTTTAAATCATTTCCAAAAACTCAATGTAGAGATCAGGTATTTGAAACTCTAAAACAATTCCAAACTGAAATGGTGGCTTACCTACGGTTGTCGTATGTTCAAAACAGGTTCACAGAGATTTTGGAAGGAATGTGACATGATGACTGACACAAATCTACAATGTACTCTGTTTTGTTTCTTTCAAACAAGAGATTGGACCCAAAACAATTTCTGTGCTGGATAGTGGAGAATGCTTATGAGTCTCCTCTTTGCACTGTAAAATCTTATCGACAATTTTAAGAATTGAAATATGAGTTATTAGTTAATGAATTTTACATTTAACCTTTTTGGGGTTGCGTAGTTGTGTGTTACCATTAGGAGGCGTCGTCATGTAGGACGTTTAGAAAAACAATCACACCTTCTCAAGTGCATACAATGGAAATGAAGGTAGAATTATGGAAAAATTCAATAGTATAAATTTTGAAACTTTTGGATCAAAACCTCTTCCTATTGTTTTCTTATTTTCTTGCTCATAATTATTCACTAATTATAGTATTTACTGACATTAATTCAATTTTCAGGAAAATGTATTATAAATCCAACAAATTGGATCACATATGTTAAGACCTTGCAGTCATTGTTTTGCAGGGAGATTGACCGACCTCCTCTTTTGTCAGGAATGCCACCTCTGTTGTTTTGGGATACATGCGCCCATGGCAGTGAGGTAAAGGACTCTTTGAAGAGTTACAGCAATCTATATGAAGCAGAAATGGCTTGTGAATTGATCAAAATGATGTTAGACTATGGTATTCCTGGACACCAAATTGGTGTAATTGTTCTCTACAAATCACAGGTACATGTTCTATTTTCATAGTTCTCTTTCACAGATCTGTCATTCCTGTAGTGGATTAATATTACCGAGGAATATGATATTCTATGAGCTAATATGTTCATAACAAGCAATTTTAATTGCTCTCTTGCAGGCAAACCTTGTCCAGGAGCTTCTTTCTCAAGGCTGCAGTTTTAAAGGAAACAAAAGAAATACATTAAAACTTAAACCTACCAAAGGCTTGGAGTGCCAGGAACCAAAAACATGCATTTCAACAAAATGTGAAGATGCTGGTTTTAAGAAACATGGATATTTAGGTGCAGAAGTACAGATATCAACAGTTGATGCATTTCAGGGGATGGAAAAAAATATTATTATATTGTAAGAATACCTCAGGTTTATGTTTGCAGATATAATTTATTTGTTGATTGGTGTCAGGATTTTTCAAATTCATTTAATATTCGAATGTTAGAAAGTTGTTTTTATCCCTCATTTGTTTCTCTCTCAACTCAAAACAAAAAAACAAGGAACAGGATGATCCAACAATTTGGAGTGTAGCAGGTCTAGACTTTTTATTTTCGCAAGCATGTTTCTTGTTCAGTTCCCCCTTAATCTACTTCCTAACATATATTGACAATAAAGCCTGAATAAATTTTCGCTTACCAGGTGTTGAATTTTCTTCTCTGTTGTTATTTTGCAGGTCTTGCTGTCGAACCAATGGCTTAGGTTTTCTGTCTTCACCTAACCGTCTAAATGTAGCTCTTACAAGAGCTCGACATCATTTAATCGTTATTGGTAAGGCATCAAATTTGAAAGGTAGCCCTTTCTGGAGAAAGCTGTTGTCCGATGCTGAAAGGTAATTCTGTGTTTTACTTTTTCTTTTATATAGAGAAATTTGGGAACTTAAAGCTTTGTTTTATCAGATCTTTCTTCCTAAACTATTCAATTTTGTTAAGGAATAGAAAAAATATTATCATTTGTAATGCCTGGATAGAAATCCTGCTCCTAGAATTGAAAAGAAATTATATTATTGCCCATGAGTGACTAAAGTATGTCACTGGAACTCATAAGTTTAACAGGTAAAAGACAACAAGGGAGTGCCTAGAGGCTAGAGCATCTTCAGGGACAAGAAACATAGAAAACCCGAGTCAAAATCTAATAAGTTTTGAATAAGAAGTGGTAAACCCTAGACATTATAGAAGGGATATAAAGTTTGTAAGCAGAATACCATATAGCAATACAAGCAAATCCATGAGGGTTGAGACCCTAACTGATGTTCAAATTAGAGGAGTTACAACCACCATGGAAGTCGCAATGATAAGCTTGACAACGTCCTTTGAGAAGTCATTGGAATTTGGGACTAAAAGGACCAACTGTGCTATCCTGGGGTGCATTGGGAACTCTTTGCTATGGCTTCTCTAAATTCCAAGGTCAACAAGTCACTTGAGGAAGAAGTAAAATTGGTGATGTGCAACTGTCCACGAAGCCTGAGCTAGGGATGAGGAATAGTAGTTGCAAATATGCATTGATTGTGTTTTAATAACTGCATATATTGATTGACCATTAAGGCCCAAAGGTTCCTTTTAACATTATCTTTTTTTGGTGGGTTAATTCCTCCCAATAAGGTTGGTATATAGTCTCACAGATTGCTGCCAATTACTCCCTATTCCTAAATTGTTAAGGTGGTCATAATGCAAATACACCTACTTAGTTATCATGAGGATATTGCTGTTCGACCATCCTACTATAGACTTGTGAGGTGATGCTCTTGCAAAATCTACTAATTACTGTGGCCTTTTATTTCGTTTGAAAATGCAACTTATTTTACTTGAAATAAACACTGGAGTTACAATAGTTAGACATATGGGTTATATTGGAGAGGTATAAGAATTACATGAAGACCCTCATCGTATGAAAGAAACGAAGGCTAACATATCGTATTTTTCCCTAAGGGACAAGGAGTTAGCATCGTTTCGAAACACATCAACTTTAGCTATAACTTGGAGCGCTAGATCATTTTTGAAAGCTCTCAATTCTGCCAATTGTAGGTGGGAATTGTCTCCTTGAGCAGTTGTTGTGCATTGCCTTTCAACGTCCTTTGAGAAGTCATTGCCTTTTCCAAAGGAATGCTACAAAAGATAGTCATATCGTATGCCAAAACATTTTGCAACTGTCCCAAATAATCCAAACATTGATAGGAGGAGCCCTGTCGAAGCTAGGAGTTGTGAACAAGTAATTGTATTATGCTTGAAACCATTTCCAAAAGGTCTTGGCACTTGGACATTGAAATAAAGCATGGTCCCCTATTAGTCTTCTACAACCCAAGAATTAGTCTTCGCTCTCTCTTGCGCACATCTTCAGCTGACTTGAGCGAACTTGCTTGAGTGTGTAAAATGAGGAGGGAGTCTCCTTTATTTATACTTGATTTTTGGATGACTTTTTCATTGGGGCTGACTGGTCTTTCTTCTTAATTGGGCCGACTTGCTTCTTCTTGACTGGGCCGACGTGCTTCTCTTCACTGGGCCAACTTCATGTAAGGATGCCTCACGTAACTACAAACATCAACATCAGCCTGCAAATAACCCCCTCACGCCCCTCCCCCCCCTGCTAGCTTTATAGCCAAGATAAGTGCCTTGTTTGGAGTCAACAATGGATAATAAACACACAAAGCACATGACAAGAAGTTAATTCAATTCTGCCTAGTCAATATGAGTAAAAACCAGCATTGTTGTTGATGTATTTGTAACTTCGGAATGTATTCATCTATGTATCTTATGTCTTGTAACCCGATGTTTATTTCGGGATGTATCTATTATGTAATCGAGTCATGTTGTCATGCCCCAATGTTCCGATCGGGAGGAGCTATAATGTAAACAAGTCATGTCAAGTCATTGTGGGTAACCCTCCTATTGTCTAAGGGTTGAAGTCTCCGCAGTTTCGGGGCACTAGGGTTATTAGACTCTCCTAGAGAGGTCAGCCCTAGTAGGGTTTTAGTCATGCCGGGATTAGTATAAATAGAGAGCTGGACTCTCTATTTAGTACACATCACATACACACTCAAGTGTAGTGCATAGTTGATGAAGGAGAAGACACTTGGGCTAGATAAGAAGAAGGTTACTGCTGTCGGGAGATCACTTATTGTTTTGGGCTTTTCTATTTTGGTGCTAATTCTATCTCTGAGGAAGTTGCAGGGTTTTCTCCATTTATGGTTTCCCTAAGGAAAAACACCGTGTTCATTGTCTCTTGTGTTTGATTGCTGTGCTTGTTATTCTCTCAGTTAAAGATCCTAATAATGCTAGCTTAATGTTGAAAAACTAACATGGTATCAGAGCTAACCTGAGAAGAAGACATTGTGCAGCTGCGGGAACTAGGGCTTCCTAGTTTGTGGATCTTCCTCCACATATTTTCAGCAAAAGTAAGGTGGAATAACTCTCCTCCTTAGGGCGCATCTTTTTGTCGAAGCAAAATCCAATTCTGAGGTTTTTTCAGTTTTGGACTCGACATTACTGCCGGAAATTAGGGCTTTTCACAGAAGAGGAATTTTTCAGTGAGCCCAGGCCTGGATTGATCTCCTCCCCAAAATCGAAGTTAGGGATAAATTTCAAGGCATTTGGGTGGACAGAACTCCGGAAAAGCAAAACCCTAATTTGCTCCTGATCCAGCACTGCAGGATTTCAGCTCCAAATCCAGATCCGACATCTTGACCTGGTAAGATCTAAATCTTTTGTATTTCCATTTGAGGTTCTCAGTTTAGATGTCTCATCATACCAAGCTTGATGAAAAGCTTGAGGGAGCTGATAACTTCCGAGCCTGGAAGTATAGGATCTCCCTGGTCCTGGAAGAAAATGAGTTGGACTCCTACATCCATGAGGAGGTTCCAGTTCCAGAGGGAGATGAGGCTAAGGCCTTACATAAGAAGAAGTTGGTTATGGCAAAGAGGATCATTGCTGATTCTATCAAGAATCACCTTATCCCATAGGTGTCCTCTCTCAAGACACCTAAAGCTGTGTTTGATGCCCTAACCAAATTGTTTGAAGGGAAGAACATAAACCAGAAGATGACTTTGAGGAATCAACTGAAGAATGTGAATATCTAGAATGC
This sequence comes from Pseudotsuga menziesii, assembly GCA_001517045.1. Classification (NCBI taxonomy): domain Eukaryota; kingdom Viridiplantae; phylum Streptophyta; class Pinopsida; order Pinales; family Pinaceae; genus Pseudotsuga; species Pseudotsuga menziesii. The sequence goes on from LPNX010063795.1 coordinate 118,908, forward strand.
AGAGACCATCCAGTCTTACTTCACAAGGGTTTCTCAGATCAAGGAACAATTGGAAGCAGTAGATGAAGAAGTGGAGAATGCAGAAATTGTGATGACCACCTTGAATGGTCTCCCTAGGACATGGGACTCTTTCATTCAAGGGATCTGTGTTAGAAAGAAGTTAGTCAAGTTCAGCAGGCTGTGGGAAGAATGTTCTCAAGAAGAAGCTCGGATAGCAGCTCGAGAAGAGAAGATGGGAAGTGAAGATCAAGCTCTCACAGTACAATCCAAGAAATCCAGATCCAGCCATCATAGAAGTAAGTACTCTCATCATAGGAATAACTCTAGAAAGCCTAGAGATAGGTCTAAGTACATTTGCTATACATGTGATGAAAATGGACACTTAGCTAGAGATTGTCCTAAGAACAAAAGTAGCTCTCACAAGAAGAAGGGAAACAAAAGAAGACATCATGCTCATGCTGCAGAGGATGATGAACCTTCATCAAAGAGAACCAGATATGAAAGTGAAGATTCTTCAAGCGAGGATGAATATGTTTTGATCTCCGCTCTCACGGGAAACATTACTCATGGAAGTGATGATTGGCTTTTAGACAGTGGGGCTTCCAAACATATGACTGGATTCAAGGAATCCTTTGTGAAACTTTTAGAACATGAATCACCTCACAAGGTGAAGCTAGGAGATGACTACCAATATCCAATAAAAGGTAGTGGGGAATCTTCCTATAAGCTAGACTCTGGAAATTCTATAACAATGAAGGAAGTTTTGTTTGTGCCAGGACTCAAGAAGAACCTTCTCTCCATATCAGCATTAGATGCAAAAGGAATGAGGGTTGCATTCATAGATGGTCAAGTTATTATGTGGCCAAAAGGAAAGACTATTGATGATGCAATAGTGATTGGTGAATAAGAAGGAGGTTTGTACAAATTGAAGGGCCATCCAGAACAAGCCTTGGTCCATGACACAGTAGAGCCAAATGAACTATGGCATAGAAGACTTGCACATGTGCATTACAGAGCACTACCTCTTGCAAGCAAAGTTGTTGAAGGTCTTCCAGAAATACAACCAAAACATGATGGGGTCTGCAAAGGATGTGCGAAAGGAAAGAACACAAAGAAAACATTTCCAAGTAGCGAAAGCAAAGCAAAAGGAATCTTGGAAATCATCCACTCCGATGTATGCGGTCCTATGTCATCAAGCTCACTAAGCGGGTATGCATATTATGTTTCTTTTATTGATGACTTTTCTAGGAAGACATGGGTTTACTTCATGAAGAACAAAGACGAAGTATTCAGCAAGTTCAAGGAATTCAAAGCCTTGATCGAGAATCACACTGAAAAGAAGATCAAGACCTTTCGATCAGATAATGGCGGAGAATTCACTTCGAATGAATTCAAAGAGCTATGTAAAGAATCAGGGATTAAGAGGGAGTTGTCCACTCCTTATAATCCACAACAGAATGGGATTGCGGAACGGAAGAACAGAACTATCATGGAAGCTGCAAGAGCTATGCTTCATGATCAAGATTTTCCTATGCATCTTTGGGTGGAAGCTGCTAGAACAACGGTGTATGTACAGAACTGTACTCCACATAGAGTACTTGAGAACAAGACTCCTAAAGAAGTCTTCTCCGACAAGAAACCAGAAGTCAACCATCTCAAAATATTCGGTTGTCCTATATACATACACATTCCAAAAGAGAAGAGAACAAAATTAGATCCTTCTGGAAAGAAGGGTATATTTGTGGGATACTCTAAAAGCTCGAAGGATATTTCCCAGGATACAAGAAGATTGACATCAGCAGGGATGTGACATTTGATGAAGACACAGCTTATGACGAATCTAGAAAGAGACCTACTGAAGAACCTGAAGAAGCAGAAGCACCCAGAATTCATGATACAACCATGAACGAAGAAACTCAAGAAGAAGATCGAGAATTTGAAGAACCACAAAGACATATAGATCCACCTCTGGAGAAGAATCCTCATAAGAGGAAACCTGCTTGGGTACGTGAAATTATCCAAGGTGCGGAAAGATATGGGGCTCCAGAAGAGAATCACAGAGAAAGAAAGAGGACTAGATCTTGCTCTGGGTATGTAGTTTTACTATGTGATTTCATTGATAAAGAACCTTCCAGTTATGAAGATGCGGCAGAACGGAAAAAATGGAAGGATGCTATGATTGAAGAGTACCAATTGATCATGAAGAATGATGTTTGGGATGTTGTCCCAAGACCAGAAGGGAAGTCAGTTGTAACTTCCAAATGGATTTACAAGATCAAGCATGCTGTAGACGGTAGCATTGAAAAGTATAAAGCAAGATTTGTGGCTCAGGGTTTCTTTCAAAAAGAAGGAATAGATTATGAAGAAACCTTTGCCCCTGTAGCCAGATACACTTTCATCAGATCAGTACTAGCTCTGGCTGCAGTGATGAAATGGAAGATACACCAGATGGATGTCAAGACTGCTTTCTTAAATGGTGTAGTAGAAGAGGAAGTGTATGTAGAACAATCACTCTGTTTTGAGACACATGACAGAGAGTCTCATGTATGCAGATTGAAGAAAGCCCTGTACGGTTTGAAACAGGCACCCAGGACTTGGTATGGCAGAATTGACAGCTTTCTATCCAGTTTGGGCTTTACCAAAAGTAAAGCAGATTCCAACCTTTACTACAAGGTTGAAGATGGCAACCCAGTGATGCTCCTACTATATGTAGATGATCTATTTGTGACAGGTATGGATGGGTTGATTGCTGATACGAAGAGAAAGCTTGCTGCCGAGTTCGAGATGAAGGACTTGGGTAGGATGCATTATTTTCTAGGCATGGAGGTGTGGTAGAGTGCAGATGGAATCTTTCTTGGACAAGGGAAGTATGCAGTAGAGATCCTAAAGAGGTTTGGGATGATGGACTGCAAAGCCGTGGCCACACCTATGGCATCGAACTTGAAGCTATTGAGTGATGCTTCATCAGAGTCAGTTGATGCTACGATGTATCGTCAGATGATTGGGTCCTTGATGTACCTGATGAACACGAGACCAAAAATTTGCTTTGCTGTGAACACCTTGAGCCAGTTCTTGACAGATCCGAGAAATGTTCACTTGATTGCTGCAAAGCACATTCTGAGGTACCTGAGGGGTACAGTTGATTATGGGCTCAAGTATGAGTCGAATCAGAAGATTAACTTGGAGGGTTATGTTGATTCATTGGGCAGGCAGTGCCATCGATAGGAAGAGCACTTCAGGATGTTGCTTCAGTATGGGATTAGGTGTGATCTCTTGGTTTAGCAGGAAGCAATCCTGTGTGGGACTGAGTACAGCTGAAGCAGAGTATGTCGCAGCTTGTTCAGCTAGTTGTGAGGCAGTATGGCTGAGGAAGCTACTGTCTGATATATTTGATCTCCAGTTGGATGCTACTTGTATACATTGTGACAACCAGAGTTGTGTGAAGTTGTCAGAGAATCCAGTGTTCCATGACAAGTCGAAGCATATCGAGATCAAGTATCACTATATCAGGGATATGGTGCAGAGGGGAGCAATGAAGCTCCAGTATGTTGCGACGGAGGAATAGATAGCCGATGCATTGACGAAGCCATTGGCTAGGCTGAAGTTCGAGTACTTTAGGGAGAAGCTTGGTGTTCTCCAGATTGAGGTTTCCTCCAAGGGAAAGTGATGAGACCCATAGCCATTCTGACATGGTGAGAGGATTGATTCCTTCCATGGTCAGATGTAAGGGTTGAGCCATTTTGTCATGGTCAGAGGATTTAGGTTCCTTCCATGTCAGATATGAGTGCTATTGCCATTCTGGGAATGGAGGTGCCTGGTCAGTTACCAGGAAAACTCGGTCTAGGACTGAGAAGCCATTCTGATGTGATAGAGGGATATGTTCCCACTTGATCAGATGTAAGGGCTGAAGCATTCTGTCATGGTTAAAGGATTAGGTTTCTCCCATGTCAGATGTGAGTGTTGGCCATTCTGACGAGTAGGTCAGATGTAAGGGCAACTGCCATTCTGGGAATGGAGGCGCCTGGTTAGTTACCAGGTAGCTCAGTCTGGGACTGGGGGCCATTCTAATGCGATGGTAGGATTAGTTCCTCCATGACCAGATGTGAGTGCAGAGCCCTTTCCAATGCGGTGCTTTCGAGCATGGTCAGATTGTAAGTGCTAGGCCCTTTCAATGCGGTGCTTTCGAGCATGGTCGACTGTAAACGCTGTGCCTTTCTGATAGGATGAGGTTGGATGTAAGTGCAGATCCTTTTCGATGCGGTGTGCTTGCACATGGTCAAATATAAGTGCTGAGCCATTCTGGCACGATGTGTTTACACATGGTCAGATGCGAGTGCTGGGCCTTTCTGACAAGATGAGGTCAAATGTGAGTGCTGGGCATGCCTTTCTGACAAGATGAGGTCAGATGTAAGAGTTGGGCGGGCCATTCTGACTTAAGTGTCAGATATAAGCGCTGATGAAGACCTACATGAAGGGTAGGCCTACAGGATTGACTCTGTAGAACTTCCTGTGACGAGAAGAATCGAGATAGCACCATTATGAGATAGCATATGATGATGATCCAGATCAAGTGATCCAGATGTGTTGATCTAGACTTGATGACTTGATGATGATTTGGGCTTTTCTATTTTGGTGCTGATTCTATCTCTGAGGAAGTTGCGAGGTTTTCTCCATTTATGGTTTCCCTGAGGAAAAACACTGTGTTCATTGTCTCTTGTGTTTGATTGCTGTGCTTGTTATTCTTTTAGTTAAAGATCCTAATAATGCTAGCTTAATGTTGAAAAACTAACAACTGTAATATAGTTTTAACTTTTAAATCCCAAGACAGGCGTCCACTCTTTCCAAGGAAGCACCCCAGAAAAATGCACCCTGTAGAGGAGATAATCAGCTGGCTTGGGGCACCACTAGATTGCCCAATCAGATTTGCAAAAAAGGTCTTTTGAAACTTTGATTTGAATAGTTCACTTTTCCCAATGAAACAGATCAGAATAAGACGCCCTCAAGGATTTGTGGACAAATCAGCTAGGGCAAATTTAGTGGGTGGACCAGAATTATCAATCAGCAAATATTTTAGGTTTTTGGAATAATTTAGATTTTTAGGGCTTTTTCATTTATATCCTATATTTTTAAGGTTTTTTAATATAGAAATGCATATAAAGTAAAAGTCAAGTAAATTGGTAAAAGAGAGAGCTTTGTAGAAAAGATAGGGCACATGAATTTTGTCTCAATCCCTAGGGCATTGAGAGATTGATACCAATTCCCTCTCTAGAAATGGCTTCCAATGCAATTAGTGCATCAACTACCAACCTCAAGGGTTAGGTAGAAGAGCCTAATTAAGAGAAGTGAAGGAGTCCACAGCCCAATCAACAATGGAGAGCTCCTTTGATAGGATAGTCTTTGTTACCGCCTAAGTTGTACTTGGTGGAGTTTTCAAGCGAGCCGGCAAAGTAGACTATAGAACAAGTATATTTGTTCATTCTTCAGAGTTCAGAAGTTCGTCGAGCCTTTTTCTGGGATATTTTTCAAAATTTTTGTAACACATGTTCATACCCCCTTGGGGAAATTGTAAAAAATTGTCCTAGCATGGTTAATTTTTATAAAAGGCTCAGCTTCCCAGAATTAGGCATCAAGCTGACTAGCCCATAGTGTTTTTTCCCTCGGTAATTATTGGTTGTTGAACAAACAACTAATAATTTTTTATTTTTTCACTCACACCTTTAAAGTTGGGGTAGTCGTCTTGGTGGTTAGGCCTTAGGAGGTTATTAGAGCCTCTGTGTTAGTGTTATAAACACGATAGGAATTTGAATTGAGTCGTATGGACATGTGCTAGGCCCCCCTAGGTTTTTATTCAATTGCGAGAAAATATTTTTTTCCCGCAAAATTAGGCCATTTTTTAATGGTTTAATTAAAAAAATTGTGAAAGGCATAAACGCTTGATCTGGAGGCGGAATTTGGAATGTGGATGCTCGTTTTCACACTCAGTGCGTCCTCTTTACCCCAGAGACCATTTTTCCTATGTTTCAAGCGGCTAAAACATCCCGTGGAGCATTATTTTTCTAAAAGTGCATTAAAACGTCGTTTTAAAACATCGTTTTAATGTTAAAAGTGCAACAAATTGGCACTAATGGACAAGTTTGAAAAATTCAAATAATAAAGTATGGGATGACATGGAAAATGGGTCCCCCATGGTCATTCGACCCTTTTCAAATGCTAAACATTAAAACTTTGGATAGTTTTAAGTGAGTTTCGAATTATAAGGAAGGAGATGATGTTTGTTGACCACCTAACCAACTAGGTGGCCAACCATGTACCATTTGCATTGAATATGAGAAAAAAGTACCTAATAAAGTTTTTTCAAGCGAGGCAGCTCTTTTTATCTTTTTTCCATGAAATTGTCGCACCCCTATGGGGGATATTGTAATGATATGTTAGCATGAAGGTCTATTTTTTTGTATAACTTAATTGCCTAGGACTTTTTCATTAGGGAAGTCCTTTTATCGAATGTTTTTTCCCTTGGATAATTAAAATTCCTTTCTAGTGATTTTAATTATCTGAGTTTTTCACTCAAAAATACCTCCAAAGTGGTGAAAGGCGTTCAAATGATCGAGTCCACGAGGTGACTAAGGCCCAGGAATGTTCTATGTAACCATGCTAGACATTATCTAGAGTCTTGCAAAATTTCATTAGGTTTTACCTATGATTTTTTAATTTTTGGTGATTAAAAATTGTCCCTCAACATAAAAAAGTTGTATTAAAAAGAGGGTTAAGTGGCATCTAATGCCCATGAATATAGGTTATGGGTACTCAAAATCAATGGCATGAGTCCCCCTACACCCTTGGGAAAAGTTTGAAGTCATTCAGACAAGTCTTGCTAAGGTTTTGGTCACATTTGGCAAAGTCAGTCAAGGAAATCAGGAAAATTGACAATTAATTAGCAAGCCAAATTTTGGAAAAGTGCCTAAAGTCACTTGGAAGGGGAAAATTAAATTTCTAAGTGTTATATTATGTTCCTAAGGTGATTTTAGAAGAAAAAGGTCCCCCCCATGCAAGTGTTTCACAAGAATGAAGATGTCGCCAAAGGGGGGGCACTCTCTTTGCCATGGAAATTGAGATATTTTAAAATAAGCCAAAGTAAGAGGTCTCACTTTGGTGGTCGCCCTTTTGGGCCTAGAATGAAGATTAAAAATATTAGAGGGGGGTTTCCTCCCCATTTCTATTTGATTTCTCACCCTAGGAGTTGCCCTGTAATGTTTCGTTTTGATAAATATGGAATTGACTGAGGACATTTAATATCGAGAACATATTAGAACAATTATTCAGTATTATTAAGTCATTAGTATCGTAAAGAGGGCCATCAGGGTTATTATCATAAAGCATGCAAGCTTTATTTCTTCAGTCTTAAAGTCAACGAGAAATTAGAATTGCATGCATGCAAAAGTAAAGCCCAAACCCTAAAAGTATATGCTAAGCTATTTAAGAAGGGTTATTGGACCAAAGAAGGGATCTATTAATTTTATTGTTGATTTGGAGCTTTTGAGCAGCAGCACAGCATGCAGCCGCAACAGTTGGGGTTGAAGACGACGTCTTTAGCTAACGAGGGTTCGACAGTGAAATATCTGCCCTAGTCTCTTTCAGGATAAACCATCTAGGTTTATCGACAACAATCATCTTATACATCAATGGTCAGTGATCCAACGCATTCAGAAAGATTCAAAAGGATTCAGAAGGAGCACTATCATCCAGCATGCATGCATGGATCAGATTTGTGGAGGACTCACAACATTTTATCAGTGGTAAGTGTTTACCTTCTTTCCAAAATTCTTTTCCCTAGTTCAAGTATAATTTAGGGCCATTTGCCGGGCACCTTACATGCAAGTTTTTATTCAGTATTATTGTAAACCCCGAGGCTACAAGAAAGCCCTAGAATAGAAAACAATAGAATATCAGTATTTGGGATATATCATATTACAGTGGTATTAGAGCATGTCCTTGGCCATTTGTGGGGAAATTGGCATGAACATGAGGTTATAAGCAATTTCACACATTAGTTGTGGAGAGTTCGTTTCATTTTTTGTGGAAGTGTATCTACTGCCAAGAAACAAGCAGGGAGTCTGCTACAGGAGGACACACCGTCATTCCTTCCTTATCTTCGTTGCTTGAGGCTGCATGCTTCCTAGTTGGACGTTTTCTCATGCAATACACTCTCTGTATATTGTACACACAAATCTGATCATATATATCAGCTGTTACAACCCTTTTCAAGTTAGTATTTTGCTGCTACGGTCAAGTATATTCCAGATTGAAGGGTTAAATACAAGTTACAGTAGTCCTCTGGCCACTATCATCACTGTGCAATCGTGGACAGAAACTGAAGCAAAGGTGGTCTTCATGTATTTGGAATAGTGTCTACATATCAGATCTGTTGTCAAGTATATTCCAGCCTTCCTCCCATCAACAATTTCGCTTTCACAGAGATACAAGGGAAGAAAATATATACAGTAGACAGAAGAGGTCGTGTATCTGCCCAGAATACCAAGTACAAGTTGATTCATCAGTGTTATAGAAGGCACATTAAGTATGAGCACCGTTTATCACTTAAGGGAGGGCTATCATTTAATTGGTGGATCAGATTTCAAAGAAGAACAACGATCTTCCTCTTAGCAGCTGTGTGGTCATCCAATAAATGCTTTGCCAACTTTGGCTTCCAATTGTCAGTGCTGGAAGGTTGCGACCAGTAAGAAGGCTGAGAAGGCTGAGATCTATTCCCTAGAAGCCAGATCTGCTAAGTATGGCAGCGATCCAATGTTTCCAGTAGCATTCTTGGTGTGGAGGACGGGTTGTCAAATTAGGAACAACAATCTCACTTCTGAGGATATATGACACTCTAGCATCTCGTTATCTTTATGAACGGACATCTGCAGCACAAAAGATTTATTCTTGTGGTCAAAGGTGGCGACATATACCAGATCTGCAAGCATGCGCTTCCAGGTTAAAGGAATTTTATGGAGCTCATATATGGAAGTTTTGGCACTCTAGACTAAAAGGGAAACATAATTCCAATCGCAGCCCCCAAAGGAGAAGCCAAACAGATTAATCAAATCATGACCTGGCCATAAGACAAAGTTTAGTTATTGTGGTGGAAAAATAAAACACAGCTATTTGGAGAAGAGACGTTGCAAGGGTGAAGTCCTATTTTGGATGTCACATCAATAAGAGACGTTCCTACTGGTGCATCACAACTTTTAGGAAGGAGTCCTAAGTTGAAAAGGACACTAATATCTCTGCTGTCATCTTTAATTTGTCAACAACCCAGGAAAATATGAAACATAGCCTTTTGAAAAGTTAAAAAGCCAACACAACAACTGGAAAAGGTTAATTGGAGAGTCCAAAGACAAATAGGACTCTCAATTTCCCAGTCACCAACTAAGGAAATTATCATAAATTAAAGTCAGCACCATATTCTTCAGATTTGGGGTTCGTGGGTCTATGAAAAAACTTTTATAAGAGCCATGGAAATTGGGAAAAGTGTTATGTAGCATTTGGTTAGAGTTTTATTACCAATAGGACTCTCTAATGAGTTTGACTTGCATTTTTTGGAATTAATTGAATGCTTAAAGTGGAGCAGCTCCATAAAAAATAAAAAAAATAAAAAAATACGTTTAGTTATTGAAGGAGTTCGAATGCATGTAGGACTCTAATATTGGTGACCTGCCCTTTTGAGATGAGTTGAAAGTCAACAATACTGAGCAACTTTTCTTGGCCAAAAGACAAAGGCAACGTGGACTCCTATTGCAATCAGGACTGCAGTCAACTTTAAAACTCTTTGTATAAGCTATTAAATACAGCATTCCCAGGCTTAGGAGAAGGCTGTTACAGCCATCTAGATCATGTCAATTACTGCTATCATCTACAGGCTGAAAGACACCAGTCAGATTTGAAGAAGTTGCTGTAACCTCCTGTGCAAAAGGCGTAACACCAAACAAGGAACATTTCACCTTCCAGGCAGTCTACATGTACTTTGTATGTCACAGTCTAGATCTGGAATCTACAGTAAAATACACCAGTCACTCACATATATATTAGCATTACAAAGCATTTAAAGCAGCAACGAGTTGATTAGGATGGTATCCCACTGTGTTTGGTATAATATTGTTGGAAACGATGAGCCAAACTAACCTACAACAGTACCATCACATAACAGTGGCAGTCTATATAAGCCAGTGGATAGTAAATTAAGTGTTAAAACAGTATATGAGCGGAGTGTTTATTGGAAGCTGTGCCTCACTCAATACTAAAAGAGTATTGTGGGTTAGACTTGTAATCTAAGTGGTAAATATTCTCTGATATTGATGAAGACCATAACCACATTGTGAGACAGTTGAACAAAATTTTAAATTAGATTAATTGGGAATACCAGTTGTGGGCTTGAACATGAAGACAATGAGAAGGATCTTGACTGGAAATTTTGCAGAGGTTAGCAACACTGCAACACTTGCCTTGATATCAGGAATATCTAGCCTTAGGTGATGAGGTATGTGCAGCATTGTTCTTTCAACACTATTACACCATCAAGTTCGGGAGCCAACCCAAGGATTTGGATCAGGATTTCCTAAAAAACATAGTTGGAGGAGTGGAAAAAGATGAGCCCGAAGTACAGGTTGATGGTGAACTTGATTTGGAGTTAACAATACATGATGAGGATGTGCATGAGGAGATAGCATTAAAGCCATCTTATGAGTCTAGCGACACCAGCACATCCGATAGTCAGATTGTGGACAAGCTGTGTGATGAGTTGGAGTTGGTACACTCTTCATCACCTACAGCAGGAGTTCAGACAGTTATGACAGGCGGAATACATGAGGTGCAAGGGAATGAGCACAACAGTTGAGATAGTGGCAAGTGGCACATGGAGGTTAGGGAGAGTTTATACATGCATGGGATAGAGTTTCCAGATGATAGTCATCGAAAGAAGATTGAACGTGTTAAAGAAAGCATTCTAGCAATGAAAGAGAGGACCAAGATACTTCGGGACACCATATTACAACGAGATGTTGAGCTTACAGTTCTTCGAGTTGTATGTACCGAGTCAGCGGTCAGGCTTTCTAGTATTGAAGAGCAGTTAGATTCCTTGATGGGGCAGCAGAAGAAACATACTATGGCATTTCAAGGCAGCCCTCTTCAGGAGTACATAAACAAGGCTTGCAGTAGCTTGAGTATACATTTGCATAATAAAGGATGGTTTTTACAGGTTGGGCCAGATCGAGAAATTGGGCAGCAGTATATGAGCATTCTAGTTGAAATTAGAAGAGCAGAATGTCAGCATGGTAGGATTATTCCTTGTGATGGTGCTTATGGACAAGGTCCTTTTCGGGGGTTGGATTGGAGAGAGATTAAGAGTTGGTGTCCTATTGAGTGGGCAATTCTTGGGAAGACATTCCTAGCCAAGGGTATAGTCCCACAAGACCCTTCGGATATTTGGGATGAAAGATGCACAAGTTTGCATTGGGATCCAGGTGGGAGACCTTATGAGGGATGGATATAGTGTTAACTGATGGCGTTACTTGGGGGTCTACAAGATGCTCCTTGTGTCGATACTACGTAGGGTAGCGGTGGATGCATTTTGACCTCCACAATTCTTAGATTGATTCGGGACCCTGGGATTACAGTGACTGGTAGTTTAGTGATTGCTAGAGGATGCTTTCAGGAGGTCTCTTGTGATGGTACCTTGTTTACACCATGGTTAGTCACTCTACTTATAGGAGGTTTCCATGGGACATTTTGTGATGGTACCGTGCAGTGCAGTGCTTTGAGCAGAGGGTGCTACAGATCTCCTAGGATAATTTGGGACCTTGGGATCATCCCCGAATTCAGTTAGTTCAGTTGATTGATTGTGAATTTGCATTGGCATTGCTTGAGGACAAGCAATCTTTAGTGAGGGAGGACTGTAATGTTCCGTTTTGATAAATAGAGAATTGACTGAGGACATTTAATACCGAGAGCATATTAGAATAATTATTCAATATTATTAAGTCATCAGTATAGTAAAGAGGGTCATCAGGGCTATTATCATAAAGCATGTAAAGCATGCAAGATTTCTTTCTTCAGTCTTAAAGTCAACGAGAAATTAGAATTGCATGCATGCAAAAGTAAAGCGCAAACCCTAAAAGTATATGCTAAGCTATTTAAGAAGGGTTATTGGACCAAAGAAGGGATCTATTATTATTATTGTTGATTTGGAGCTTTTAAGCAGCAGCACAACGTGCAGCCGCGACAGTTGGGGTAGAAGATGGCGTGTTCAGCTAACGAGGGTTCGACAGTGAAATATCTTCCCTAGTCTCTTTTAGGATAAACCATCCAAGTTTATCAACGACAATCATCTTATATATCAGTGTTCAGTGATCCAACACACTCAGAAGGATTCAGGAGGAGCACTATCATCCAACCCTCGTGCATGCATCAGATTTATGGAGGACTCACAACGTTTTATCAGTGATAAGTGTTTACCTTCTTTTCAAAATTCTTTGACCTAGTTCAGCTATAATTTAGGGCCATTTGTTGGGTACCTTGCATGCAAGTTTTTATTCAGTATTATTGTAAACCCTGAGGCTACAAGCAAGCCCTAGAATAGAAAACAATAGAATATTAGTATTTGGGATATTACATGCCCCCAAGAGAAGTGGTTCCTCTCTTTGAGCTCCCACTCTCTCATTTTGACAAGTGGCTTGCATGCACTTGGGCTCTCTACTCATTCATTTCCTATTTAAGGAGGCTTCCCCTTTTCATTTGGGTTATAATCTCTCATGCTCTCACTCTCTTGCTCTCTCTTGCTTCCATTTTGCTCTCATTCTTTGAGATTACTGTAATTTCCATCCATTGAGCATTTTTATTAAAAATATTTGGAGGAGATCTTGTGTTGTTTGGTGGTGACTTGCTCTCGTTTTCACAAGTTCTTTCAAGTACAAGTGAGGCCATAGAGGAAAACTGTTTTTCCTTGGTAAGATCTTCTTAGTTTGTGTAGATCTCATGAGCTTTTCTCTCTTGCATTCAAGAACTTCAAGCATTTCTTGGTTGAATAGTTTGATTTCTTTAATCATTGCGAGAATCTCACCTCTCTTTGTGTTTGTTTAGCTTATCTTTCAAGTTGCAAGTTATCCGTATTGAAGAGTGAGATTCTTTGGTTAGATGACCCGCTTCTTCAACCATTTGAAAAGCAAAGAGCACACTAACTCCTTCAAAAAAATTCTGCATTTTTCTGTGTCTTTATTTGCGTCTTCAAGTCTAGTTGTAAATCTTCATATTACAAGTTATTTGAAGCCATTGATTCTATAATTTTTATTACATATCTTGAGAAAATTTTTACACTTGTATGCAAGGTGTCCCAAAGTGATTTTGGGCATCTTTTACCACATTTTACTTGTTGTTTTTTGCTGGTTTAGGGGTTTACAAGGGGAAACTCTTGCAAAATTTGGGCAGAAAATAGTGCAAAGAAACCCCAAGGGTCACCACTTCAAAACCCATTGCCTCAAAGTGGTCAAATCCTCATTCTCTTTCTCATTTTTCCTTATCTAAAGGTGCTGAAATTTCTGTCATTGTAACAAGTCCAAGAGAGTCTCTTGGACTTGATTCTTTGTTTGATTTTCAAAGTTATATTTGAGGTATATATTTTGGCCATCCCTTGCATGCAAAGGAAGTAGGGCTTGCCCACCCTTGCATTGCAAAGTGAAGAAGGGCTAGGGCTTGTTATTTTCCATTATTTGCTTTCAATTGCTTACTCCATCTCTTCTTTATGAAGAGAGTTGTGCGTCTAGGTTAGCATTTGTTATTCTTTGAAATTTGTCATCCATTGCATTCAAAGGAAGTTGGGCTTGCCCACCTTGCATAGCAATTGAAGAAGGGCTAGAGTAATTAGTTTTCATATCCGCAAATTTATTATTTTGCCTCATCCTTTCCATTTGGAAAGTGGATTGAGTGGCTAGGATTAGTTTGTTATTTAGCTTTATTTTATTTTTTTTCCCACACCTTATAAGTGATTTGGCTCTGCCATCCTTGCAATATCGTGTCGGCTAGTGTAGTTAAATCTTTTTAAAGTTTTTTTTAATTCTTTTTTTTGAAGTAAATAAACATTGCCCCAATCTGCGCCATGTATTCACTCTCCTCATCAATTGGTCCGACCCTGGATGACAAGAAAGGGAGAAGATTTGAGTTGGCTAGATTAATAGGCACCCAACTTTTATCTTGATAAGAAATTGAGAAAATAAAGGTTGACCTGTGGAGCTAGAGGGGTAGAGGCTGTTGGGAGCCTCGTGACACTTAGTGTCCTCCTATTGAGTGCCCAACAATCTTTGGGATTGACTTGTGGAGCTAGAAGGGAAACTTGTGTTCTCTTGTTGAGCACCCAACAATCTCTCTCAAATCGTAAGAGATAAGTGTTAGGGGTAGACACATTAGATAGGTTGTACTTTTATTGTTTCACACATTAATTCCCCTAAGTTCAAGTGAGACCTAAAATGAACTAAAACTTACAAGAACACTTGCAAAACACTACAATCTCTTGTTTCATTCACAATTTTGCTTTCGAAGCATTTTCAGTTAAAGTTATTTACATTTTCAGATCAAGTTACATCTCATGGTTACATTTCATTTAATGCAAGTTGAGTTATGTTAATGAGCAATTTATTGTATTCAATGATCTAAGGATTTGGGAAACATTTCATTGTGAATTCTTGTCTATCTTGTATTTTTACATTATTGTGTATTGTATTTTTTAAAGCCCAATAGAACAGGCATTGGACTTGCATAGTTGTTTCTGTCTTTCTTGTAATTGCATTTGATTTAATTCAAAAGCAAGGTGTGCTTGTCTTTGAAAACTATTGCATCTCTGCATGGTTGCTTGTCATCAAACTTAATTTAAACCTTAATAAATTCTAACTCCTTGTTAAAATCTTTAAGAAACTAAGTAGGGACTACCCCCTTGACCTTTAGGGAGTTGGGTCTAAACAGAGGAGTTAGGAATCGAGGTGACATTGAGTTCTAAACTCATAGTTTCCCTCAAGAACAAACCTAGCGGTTGGGAGACTTTTTTGTGGTTAAGTGTGTTTTAGGCGGCAACAATGTCAACCTACATGAGTTTCACACCAACCAAGCCAAGCTTGCTATTGCAAATAAGGGTGGACCCCTCTCCATGTTTGAAGTGTTAAAACCTTGGATAAATTGTAATATTATGTATCATATTTTTTTGCTTAAAGTAGCGAATGGAGTTGGTAGAGAGGTGACACCACAAACTGAGGTGGCAACCAATAAGTGGATGGGTGAGTTAGGTGAGTTATGTGAGTGAGGTGTCATCCACCTCTCTAGTTCCACATGCCTCTAACTCACTTCAAATCAGTTTAGCTGACTCCCTCTGCCAGTTTTAGATGCACCAACTCCCTCCTCTTTGGCTATAAATAAAGCATGATCCTCTCCATTGAAGCTAGTTAATGTTGCTTCGAAAGGCTTGCCATTGTAATACTGTTGTTATATTTTTCATTGTGAATAAAGAAAATCTTTGGAGGCTAGATGGTGTAAGGCATTCAGTTGGATGAATATTGTTGCTTATGCTTGAGGTAATCTGTATCTGGTGTATTTTTTTGTGCTTGATTTGTGAATCTAACCTTGTTAGGATTGCTCCCAATCGAAAGGAAGGAGTCTTTAAATAAGTTTATTTATAGATTCTATTGTTCATATGTATGTAAAGATCAAGATCTGGCATTTTCAATAAGTTTATTATCATGCTGCTTTAGTCTTTTATATGTATATCATTGGATCTCACAAATCTCTTTGCAAATTTTTATTTATGCTAGTTACAGGTTACCGTGGAGAAGGTCTTGAACAAGCTTGTTCCTTATCATCTTCACCTTTTCACTCGACATAGTCCAACTGCTTCCACCGGAAGCTCTTTGGTTGATCTTCACAGCTACAAGCTTGTCCTCTACTCTATCTCCTTTTAAAATTTAAAATCTACTTGGTTACTTGGTTCCTAGCTTTTATTTTTTAGATCTATCATCTTAGAGTGAAATTTGTCATAAATAAATCTATTTTCTAAAAGCTCATAGTCTAGATCTGAAAGTTTCGTATAGAAGATTCATCTTTCATTGAATAGATCTAGCTAAATCTACTTTCCTTTTGCAAGCAAATTTGAATTATATTTTTAACTTGTCATTTGAAATTATCTTGCCTAAATTTTAAAGTTAAATCGAGCATACTAGTGTATCATTGGAAGCCTTGCAAAGGCTGTCCAAGACCCTAAGAAGTTGGGTTTTTATCCCAATCTTCTTAGTTACTTACCTTTCATTAAAATCAAATTTTTAACTTAGAATTTTTCAATTTTTTTTTAGTTGTCCAAAGACACTTCCAAAGTGTTTTTGGGCACTTTCTACTATTAAAAGCTTGCTGGTTTTTAGTATGTCCATCAAAAAGAGAAGGGAATGTTGCCTAAAAATTGAATTTTGGGCCATCCGGAGCTTCCCAGGAGTTCCCCATCTCTCCGTGGCTTTCTTTCCAAATATTTGTAAGCCCCTGGGTTCATGTTCTATAAGAACCAAGTGGAATTTACTAACAGGCATTGTAACCGAGGTTAATACAAAATCTCTTGAGTAGGCTCTTCAAAGCCCACGCCCCATCCCCCCAGTGGGGATACGTGTCGGTGCCATTTTTTCATGTTTTGCTTGTTTTAGTTTCTTTTGCAGAGTAGTATACTTTGATTTGTGCATTCATTTCATATCTTTATTTGATCAAGAGTAATACAAACACTAACCCCACGACTTCTCGAGTTACCCAAAAGGGGAAAGAGATGCGTGGTAGGCTTAATTAGAAAAACCTTTGTTTCTTTTAGTACCTTGTGTTAGTGTTTACTTCGCATTTAAAATTAACCTCTCCTTGCTTTCTCGATTGAGGTTCATTTGAATTGAAAGAGATTCTTGGAGGTTAATTTTTTCTTTTTTAACAAACAAACAGTCTTTAAAAACCTTAAAATCAACAAGACTCCATTGTGTATGCTCTGCGTCGTTGCAGTTCGACCGAACATTTGGATGCATCAAAAGCAATGTGGGTGACTAGTTTAATTAGTCTCACTTTTGAGTTAACCTCCCAAGGCGAAAATCCAACGCCTCGATTTGATCCATTGCAGGGAAAGTTCACAGAGCAAGCGAAAACAACTGGGTAGTGACCTCGGAACACCGTCAGGCTACGCTCTTGTTGGTGTAGTGTTGGACACGTCTCAGAGATTTTGATTGAGTCCACATATTCTTCATGTGAAACCGCTTCAGATAAGGGTTTTGGACATACTCCTCGTACCTCCGGGTATGTTTGGAGTTCCCCTCCCCTTAATCTAATTCACTCATCTTCCACAATAAATTAAAACTTACCAAGAGACAATTGCAAAACATCTACTTCAACATTTAAGCACATACAAATTTCACGACTCCATTTTAATTCAGCACTGGTCTTTACGTTGTATCTGCATAAATCTTGCTCAGATAATTTATGTGTTGAATGAATCCTATATAAGCTCTTGTGCTATTCATGCTATTGTAATCTATTTATCTTACAAGTCTCTTGCGTTATTATTTCTGTTAAAAAAAATCCTAAAAAACTCATTCATTTAAACCATTACCACTAAAGCCTAATCTGCCTTAGCAATTCTTAGGGTAGACCCCCCTTGGCTTCATTAGGAGTTTTCCTAAACGGAGGATTCAAGAACAAGGTGACAGCCTTGACTCAAGACTTGCCCCCAAGGACACATCGAGTGGCTTGAATATTTCTGCCACGTCCCCCCCAGATGTGTGAAAGGAAGCAACAATATCCTCATACAAAGTTGATAAAATGCTAGCAAGAAGCCATAACAATTTAGCACAATGCACCATAAAAGCATCATCAAACTAGGGTTAAGAGTAAACCTTAACAACATTCACCAAAAAATAAGCAAAGAAACAGGACTTAGGTCACTCTTGAACTTGTGTTATTTTAACCAATTGTAGCATCAACCAAAAGTATGTGCAAAATTAAGCCCCAGAAAACACCTTCATTCATCCTTCAAGCAAAAAGATTATCCAAGAGAGGTGTGCATAGCATCAAAAACTCCAATAGACTAGTAGAAAAAGAAAAGATCTCATAATAAACCCATATCTTGTTGTGTTTTTACATTGAGAGTGAGGTTCTATTTATATAAGACTAGCCTCACCTAATTTTAATTTATGGGCCTACAAGATAATATGAAAATATGACAATTTGGCTTGCTCACCCACAACTTTGGGTGCTAAACCACACAAAATGACCATAAAACATCTCTAAATGACATAAAAGTAGTAAATGAAATGCAATTAGGCTACACCAAGTGCTGGGTGTGCCAAAAGGAGGATGTCATTCCCCAACTAACTCCAACAGATGTGTGCCCTCAACGTCCTCCATTATCCTTGTAGGTTTCTTCGATAAGGAAGTACAATTTGCTGGTAACACAACCCAGTGGAGGGGTTTTATAACCAAAATAGGTCCAAGTGAGCAAATAAGGTGTGTTGAATGAATGCTATTACCTTTTACATGGAAAATAAATGAGTGTGGTCATGTGTCCAAGCGATTAGCCCCCCAAGGGCACCAACCCCTATAGGGCGAGCACCTCTTGGAGAAGGAAATCAGGAGGACCATCCATGACAAGATCAGGGGTATTTAGCTCCAAACCAACACTCTATGCTCAAATCTTGGCCTTTATATAGCAAAAAATAAACCCTTCCCCCGGGGGACCTATAGGGAACGTTGCAAGTACTTTGAGGCGTAACAAGTGGAATATCCATAACAATTTAAAACTGAAGGCAAGAAGTGTTTCCATTAGGTAAGATGAGCTATATGCTTCACAACCAAGGAAATGAGGTGGGGGGGGAGTATTCAAGATTACTAATGTAAAGCTTTTGGGTGCAAGCCCCCATTTAAAATGGATAATTAGAGCTTTCAAAGAAGGGGATGCTTGGAAAGTGCTTATGAGGACAAAATTTTTGGAAGGCATGTAAACTTGGCAACCTTTGATGGAAGGTTCTCGAACTTCATGACCTTCTAATAACTCAACCGCAATGAGAGGTTAAGGGTTGTATGTATTTCAGACTATATGGACAGAGTAGGAAATGTAAAAAGCATCCTTGACCTTGTATGGTGACAAGCTCAGGAGTCAGGACTAGTATTTCCTTCAAGGGACATCCTCTCGGGACACTAGTGCTAGCTCAAGAAGGAAAACTGTTAGGAGATATTACTTGTACAATACTTATATTTTCTAAGGCGATTCAAAAATGACCAAGAAATTTAATTGCTTACTTTACTTCCCAACCAAAGAAATGAGGTGGGGGGGTGGGGGACTATTCAAGATTACTAATGTAAAGCTTTTGGGTGCAAGCCCCCATTTAAAATGGATAATTAGAGCTTTCAAAGAAGAGAATGTTTGGAAAGTGATTATGAGGACAAAATTTTTGGAAGGCATGTTAACTTGCAGCCTTTGATGGAAGGTTCTCGAACTTCATGACCTTCTAATAACTCAACCGCAATCAGAGGTTAAGGGTTTTATGTATTTCAGACTATATGGACAGAGTAGGAAATGTACAAAGCATCCTTGAGCTTCTATGGTGACGAGCTCAGGACTAGTATTTCCTTCGCGGGACATCCTCTCAGGACACTAGTGCTAGCTCAAGAAGGCAAACTGTTAAAAGATATTACTTGTACAATACTTATACTTTCAAAGGCGATTAAAAAATGACCAAGAAATTTAATTGCTTACTTTACTTCCCCCAAAACCTATAGCTTTTGATAGTATACTTCAAATATAATTTTTAGATTGTATGCTCGTCTATCTAAGGAATAACTAATGACTTGTTTGAGAGAAGGAACCTTGGCATGTTTTTGGGTAATGCTGTAATTATTTTATTAATTTCTTGAGACTTACCCAACTTGCCACTTTGTAACAAACTGTCCTGCACTTGATGCATTTCTGAGCTTTGTATTGATGAGAAGTTAATTCTTATTTGTGCTTGGCCAGTTTTTCCTAAAATTTGCTTAGTAAAATTCTAATTTGATTCCTTGTTCTAAGGATACTTACTTCAGATGAATGCATATATGCAGTACATCAGGCTCATATATTTCAACACCAGAATCAGGTTCAGAGATCATTATAAGCATCATGCGAGAGCATATCACTAGAAAGAATCCTAGCCACACACAATATATTCATCTTCTAAAACCCAGTGAAGAAGGTGTTGATGCCAATAAATGTCCAGATGTGGGTATTGTTGATGCACAGCAAACCCTTACCAACAAGGAGCAGAGCACTATCTATCATTTAGGTCAAATCCAGCCATTGGAAGGATCACATGCTTTGCACATTGTAGATATATCAGGAATTGATGCTGGGAGAACTAGCTGCTTGCACGATGAAGATAATAAGGAAAGCAAAGGGATCAGAATGACTGAGCTTGTTGACAGAAGTGCATGTATACAAAACAGGTGCAATTATGATTTGAAAGGAATTTGTGTTGGAGGATCTCAAACAGGTAAAAATGCTAGCAGCAAGTATGCATCATGTTTGTATTTATTGCTCATTAATATTCTGATAAGAAATTCATTCAACACATTGATTTCAAGTGCAGAGCATGAAGTTTGGAGTGGAGATGCTTTAGAATGTACTGATATCAATGAGGATGTAGTTCTTTTGAAAGAGGATCAGGACAGCCTCTCCAAGAAGGTAGTCTTCTATCATGCTCATTGTTTACCCCTGGAAACAGTCTTTAAAGAGAGATTTCAGTTCTATTGAGTATCATTATGAGCGATGTTAGACTGTTGGCACTTTTCGAAAAGAGAATCTAATGGAGAAAGGAAATATTTTATTCCTCTGCTCTTTTGGTATAAGCAAATTTAGACCATTTTGTTAAACCTTACAAAGGATCTGAGACTCTTTTAAGATTGAAGCATTATTCTCAGGATAATGATATCACTAAACTAGGCAGACTTACATTTTTTTTATTTTTATTAATTTGTTGCTTTCATCACCTGATATGTTGAATATCAATCTTAGTAAGATATTAAAGAGTTTATCTAGCTGGCTTGCTGTTCAGAAAATGCTGTAACTTGAGAGCTCCAATTTCGTCATAAATGTAAGGTCTGAAAATTGTTATTGCAGTCATAAGCTCTTTTCATGAATTCAGTAAGCTCTTTTAGTATGCCTGAAATGTTCATTTTTTATTAATGAAAAAAATCAAGGATAATAAAGGTGGGCTTATTTAGACGTCTACTAATGTTGCAGGTTGATCTTTCAAAAGATGGTGGTGATTTTGAGCCTGGAGAAGCCAGCGATTCTGTCTTTGATTGTCAATCTAGTTCATTGGTTGATGGTGATTTGTTCTCTGAAAGTGACCCATCAACAAGCTTGCTACAGAATGGACCAATACCTGAATTTAACTTAGTGGATGCTGAAGCATTTAGCTCAAGGCAACAGCTAGAGGTGACGCAGACTGACAGAGATAACCCCAACAATGGCAATGCTGATGTGCTGCTTAAAACCACTACTGTCACTGCATTTGAAGATAGTAGAAATGCTTTTAGTGGACTATGGGAAGCCAAAGATACTCTAATCACTGATATTGAAAAAGATGAACTTGCTCCAACATTCGATTTAGGCTTTTGACATATTAGGAAATTCCCGGCAATGCCAGTATCGAAAGATTTAATTGATAGAATGCGTTGACGTAATGAGGAGGATGGCTTATACGAAATTTGAATTCCACAATGCATATCATCCTTCGGTATATGGCATAAAATTAAATCTGATAAATTGCTCTATCAATCATCTAGCAATACGAGTATGGGAGCTTCAAATTTTTAAAATTTGTTTTTCTGCAGATAGGCATCTTTGTACAGTGAATATGAATATGTGCTTGTATGTTTTCTAATCATTTCCAGAAGCCAAGCAGTCAGTTTGAATATAACAAGGTTCTAATACAATGGACTTCACTAACCCTGGTATGGCAAAAATTTCAGCCACTTTTACCATTCCATATTCTTATCAGCATGTAGATATCCTGTCTCATTGAAGCATTAGATATTTTAGATTTTCTTGCACATGGCTTTATACATTAGGTTATATATTTTATACATTAGGTTATATACTATTGATACCTGTGTTGCAGGCTAAGTCACCTGGTTCGATTTCATGTTCGAATTCGGCGACCTTAAAATTCGGCAAAAATTCGGTACTTAAAATTTTGACGATAAAAATCGGCATAAAATTCGGCATTAAGTTCGAATGACTAAAATATATGGAAATTAAAAAATATATGAAAATTTTCAATAAAATTCATTATGCTCATTAAACACATCAACAATGAACATGATAGTCATAGAATCATAGAAATAATGAACATGACAACATTGAATGAAGTTTGAACTTTGAACACGATAGTCATTGAATCATATAAATAAAAATATGGCATCAGAACTGAATCATGATTAAACATATATTTTGAAAACATTAGAGTGTACATCTTCATTGAAATTTAAAAACATGTTCATAAAGTGATAAAACATAATATACAATGTCATCAATATTTATCCTAGCAACTATTTAGCAAAATAGCATCCCAAAAAGAAACTAGAAGTCTAGAGAATAGACCAAGAACACAAGTTTTATTCTTGTTGTTCTCGTGGCCTACTTGTTACATCAAAAAGCTCTATATCATCAAGAGCACTAGGGGGAGTGAAACCACTAGAATCACGATCACCATTGGATTCATGACTCTCATTGTCGAAATCATCTTGATCTTGATGTGCATTTGAGACGGTTTCCATCCATGGAGTAGAAGAATTTGTCTCATCTTTAGCCACATTGCTTAAAGCCAATTGCAAGTTACTGCGAACATAAACAAGATCTCCTAATTTTCCTGATAACAACCTGTTTCTTCTCTTGGAATGAATATGACTAAAAGCACTCCAGTTCCTTTCACAAGCTAATGCACTTGATGTCTGGCTCAAGATACAAATTGCAAATTTTTGCAATTCTGGGGCTCCTGATGCATAAAACTCCCACCACACTGCTGGAGCTGCCAAAGCCTTATCTCTCTTTGATGTTGTGGTTCCAAATAAGCCTTCTTGTAACCTGTATGCTCTAATCTAAGATCTAATCAAAGTCACAATAGACTCATTTGGATGCATCCTATCAATAGCCTCATAAAGTCCACTCATGACCTCCTCATCTTGATGTCTTTGTATCCCAAACAATGTAGGGTCCAAATAACATGCCACCGCATGTAATGGGCTATGCATCATCTTCCATCTATGATCAACCACCTCCCATATGTGTTTATAATCAGCTTCTACATTATCAAAAGCATTTGCAATATTTTCCTTGCAACGATCCATGGCCTCATAAATAAAATCCATAGAGGGCTTATCGCCATCAACCATGCGGAGCACCTCAACAATTGGATCACACATTTTTAGAACTTTTTGAGCATTTTCCCAAAAGCTATTGTTGCTTAGCAATACCTGTTCAACATGCTTTCCCTTTGACTCTTTTGAAAGGTGAGATCTCTCCCACTCAGCAGTGCAAAATACACTTCTTATGCTTGTTTTTTCCTCAACAACTCTTTTCAGAGTGATGTAAAAAGTGGCAAACCTTGTATCACAAGGCCTCAACAACTCTCTAGATGCATTTTTCCTGTACAAGCTCAAAGTGAGACGATGGTTAATGATGAAGTTTGCAGTACTTTTTGCTCTTCAGATTGTCTCATTTACCCATGGAAATTTGGCTAAATCACGCAACAATAAATCCAAACAATGAGCTGTGCATGGTGTCCAATAAATAGTTCTATACTTCTCCATAATCGGCTTTTTTGCACCAACACAATTCGAGGCATTGTCGGTAACAACTTGGACCACATTTTTCTCTTCGACTTCTTGAATTGCTTCATCCAAAATGCTGAAAATGTATTCTGATGTTTCCACCTCATTCATTGCATCAACAGCCTTCAAAAAATATATCCCTTGAGGGCAATAAACAAGAACATTTATCAATGGCCGATGGCATGAATCGGACCAACCATCACTCAAAATCGTGCAACCTGTAATCTCCCAAGAGTTGTTAATGTTAGCCATCCTATTTGACACTCTTTCCTTTGTTTTTTTTAAGAGAGTGGTCCTTAAGGCTTCAGATCCAGGAGGAACATACCCCTTGCCAAAATCAGCAACCTTTTTAATTGCATTTTTAAAATATGGACTTCTTGCCACATTAAAAGGAATGGAACATGCATAAAACATTTCAGCAAGAGAATCATCAACTTTTAGTTTGTCTACAGGTTTCCAAAATGTATTTAATGTAGCTGTTCCACTTCCACCTAATGCTGTTGGGGTGGAACTTGAGCCACCAAATTTTGAGGTGTGAGAAGCAATTTCAGGGAAGAAGACACATCAATCTCCCTTAGAATTCTTTGCCTTTTTACTTCCTTTTTTTCTTTTTCTGTTTTTGATTTATCATAATCTTGTTGTACTGCCACTTTCTGTTCATCAGATATTGCTTTACATCCTTCCACTCCACCTCCACTACCATTACTAACGCCAAGAAGGTGATCCACTACCCGAGTTAAGGAACCACAAAACTTGTGCCCACATAGCAGACATGTAACATGTAATCCTTCCTTCTTGACATATTTCCATGCCTCTGCTGAAGATTTATGGGGTGCCATTTTTCTGCATAACCAGTGGCCAAATATGTATTTAATAGATTATTTAATTTCGTACAGTTTACTCACTAGTCACCACTGTAACATATTATGATAAAATTTTAATTTCGTAAAGTTTACTCTCAAGTCGCAACTGTTACATATTATGGACAGTGGATGATGATCTTAGTCTCCATTTACAGTAAATGATTTACTAACAGCTTATTGACAGTGGACAACCGATCTTAGTCTAAATCTAAGGTTTCAAGTTTCAAGTTTCAATTATCAAATGTAAACAGTAAATCTATAAAACAATTAATTGGAACCTGGACTGTGGACTGTGGAAGTTGTTGAAAGTTGACACTTGACGGTGCTAGATAGAGTTGATCTTTGGTCAACAAGTCGTGGTGAGCACTAGCAGTAGCACTGAGCATTGAGAAATAAGATAATAGCAGACTCAGTGGCAAGCACCAGCACTGCTCATTGAGCAACGATCATCGCGGCCAAGCTCCAAATTGTGGCCAAGCTCCAACAAATAGCGGCCAAGCTCCAAATCGCGGCCAAGCTCCAGCAAATCGCGGCCAAGCTCCAACCTCCAGCAAATTACAATGGGATGAAGTTTGAACAACCCTACAGGCTGTCGTCCTGACTGCTCTGTCCGCCGCGAAAGGAAATCTACACTGATCAAGTTCGCCGCAAAAGGGAGGAGTCTGCAAGACTGCAACTGCGAAAGAACTCGGAGTCCGGTCAAGGGAGGTCTGTCACTGCCGGTCGGGAGGTCTGTCGAGACTCGAAAGGGTCTGTTGAAACTTGAAAGGGAGGTCTGTCGCTGCCGGTTGGGAGGTCTGTCGAGACTCGAAAGGGTCTGTTGAAAGGGAGGTCTGCGGCCAGCGAAAAGATAAAACATTAAAAAAAAACCCGCGACCTAGGTTTTAGCTTAAAAAACCTCGGGACGATTTTCAAGTCAATTTTTTGGCCTTTTTTTATGAAATTCGTCGAATTATGGCGAATTTAATCGCCTTAAAGTTCGCCGCCAACAAAAATTCGAACACGCGTTTAAGTTCGGCGATTTTAACCGAATGAAATCGTGGAGGTCAAAAAATCGGCGATTTTCGAACTTGAAGGTAGAAAATTGCCGAACATGGTGACCTAGGTTGCAGGGGTACCCATCCCCAGGGGTTGGGTTCACGTCCCCGTCTCTGGTACCATTCCCAAGTCTCGGAAACAGGGTCGAGGATCTCATAGACGTCCCCTGAAGTCCCCATCGAAGTCCTCGAGTACTGGAAACCTCGCTTGTTTTAGGGACCCCGTCCCTTGATTTTGGGGACTTCAAGGAAACTTATGTCTATGAAATTTAAAAAAAATAATAATTTTATTTTTATTTTTATGAAGGGGGACAGCGTGGGCATGGTCCTACCCTCTTAACACTCTATGGGCCTTTCCACTCTTCCCACACACACTTTGACTTCAGTCGAAGCCACAAAGAGAGGAGAGGCTAAAAAAACATTTTTAAATTTGATTAGAGAGCAATTCTCTCTAATCTTTTGCACATATTTTCTTTGTAAATTGATGTCAAAGTTTAACCATTAATGAATGATGCCAAACAATGATACAACCATGACCATTGTGTCTCAGCTGCAGCTCAAATAGAACAATCTAAACTTCCAAATGTCATCAATGTACAAAGCATACCATGAAATATCTTTTATAATATAATTAGAGAGCATATGTCTCTATGTTTTTACACATTTACTTTTAATCCTTTACTTATAAATTGATATCAAAGTTCAACCACTAATGTTTGATGCCAGAAAATGACTTTCAGATGTCCAATATACAGGATATCCCAACATGTCGGGGTCTTACATAATACAAACATACACATATTCAATTAAACGACAATGACAAATCAACTTCAACCAAAAGAAACAATTAAAATGTGAAAGACATGATCTAGTCTGGCAATTTAAATCTAAAAAGCTTAATTCAGAAACAATAATCATTTTTTTACATCCTGTATTCAAAACCGGGGACTTTATAGTGCAACATGCTCGAGAGTTAAAGCTCAAACATGCTACAGTTTGTGTGGTTAAGCTATTCATTGTTCATTGTTCATTGTTCAATGTTTTTTGCATTTTGAATTTTGGATGTAGACTTGTTCCCTGTTGGTGTATGACATTGTGATTGGACATATATCATGAATGATGAATCATGATTGATATGAATACGCAAATAGTAACTTGAATTTCTACTTGGTTTATGTCTTATTTTTATCCGATATCATGTTTATACTTAAGGTTCATATATAATTTCCACTTTATATTAATGCTTTATGAACTTTGAAGCAATGTGCATGTTACTTATTGAAATTAAATACTCGTGAAAATGATTTAATTTTTTATTTCATATATATATATATATACACAGTACCCTGATGTACCCAAGTCCCTTGTTTCAAAAAGTGGTGTCCCCGTCCCTATACGCAAGTTTCATGGCAACTTAGATTGACACCAATGTAACACTGAGTCCTTGTGTTATGGAAGAATCTGTATCCGGATAAAGAATAGATCCATCTTCATAATAAATAATACATATTGAATAAAATGATTTGATGATGATATTTACGATTGAAAGACTGCCTTTAAATATGGCTTAGGCACTTATTGGGAGGAGTCGTGTCCTCTTTACAATAATAGTAACTATTAAATGATTATTAATTTATATATTGTCTATGCATTATGTATTTATCATTATTATTATTATTTATGTAACACTGCCCTTCCCTTAAGGGAAGCTTTGTCCTCAAAGCTGACAGCGTTGATGCTTTCTTATTATGGATTGTTTTTCAAGTGTTGACTCAAACACTGGAATCTGGATCGATTTCATTCTATGGATGTGATTATGGCTTCTGCATTGAATCGTAATGTCCCCTATTTCCTTATGATTGTGTCCAAAACTTCAATCTTTGAGCAACATAAATGCTGTTCATCTATCATAACTTGCTTATTATCTTGATCAATATCATTAATATCATCTTGGTTGACATAATGGTTTATTGTATCTTCCTTTTTTTCATCATCTTTATCAGGTATGTCATCTTTCTTTTTAGCTTCCTCTTCATCACAATTCTTGTCGAAATTTGATGGATTGGGAGACGCTTCATCCGAAGATGATGTCATTGGGGATGTAGTTGTGGATGAGGCATTTGGCTTAGTCAAAGTACCTTATTGTTTACGAGGATTACTAGATTTATAATTTTCTAACCTCTTTAAGATAGTCTTTCTTGAGGTTCATCTTTTTCTCCAATTTATCAAATTGATTTTTTAATTCAGTCATCAATGTTTTAGTACGTGGAGTCATATAATTTGACGCCATTTTGCATTTATGGAATATATATATATATATATATATATATATATATATATATATATAATGTTTTTTAAGAATTAAAAAAAAATATTATAATAATAATATTGAAAGATTATTATAATATTTTAATTGTATGAAAGTTGTTTGTTTTTTTGTTGTGGTTAGGGATTACGTGGAGTGGAAAATAGGAAGAGGGGTGGAGCGGGTTGTGAAGGGAGGAGGGTGTAGGGATGAGGAGGAATGGTGGTGTGATTGCAGAGATGAAGCGTGGATGGAATTGGGCAGTGCATAATCGTTTGGAGCAACATAAGTGGGGGGCAATCACAGAGCAAGGAGGATAATGGAGGGGTCACGTGG
Organism: Pseudotsuga menziesii; assembly: GCA_001517045.1. NCBI lineage: Eukaryota > Viridiplantae > Streptophyta > Pinopsida > Pinales > Pinaceae > Pseudotsuga > Pseudotsuga menziesii. The sequence goes on from LPNX010063795.1 coordinate 147,353, forward strand.
GTGGTGGAAGGTAGAGCGTGGCGCATCGGTGGATGGAATTCTAGGCATGGAGCTGAGTGGTGGAATTTGGGAGTAGTTGTGCATTGAGGAGAGTAGGGTTGGAGGGAGTGTGTGTGAAGAGTGCAATAGAGCAGCTTGTAGGGGGTATAAGAGTGGAAGCGTGTGCGAGAGAAACAATAGTGGAAAGACCAGGGGGAGGGACATCGTAGCAGTAGTGAAGGAAGAAGGGAGGTGGACGCAAGGGAATGAAGCAGTGAGGGGAGTAGCAGTGGACTGGGAACGATGTGGGTGGAGTAGAACGCAATGGCGGTGGATGGATTTGCAATGTGGAGGACGCGAATTGGAGGGAGGCGGGGAATGCATTAAATAGGAGGAGCAGATCTGGTGTAGTGTAAACCGGGTGTATGTGGAGTAAGTGAAGGTGACAGATGGACAATGTCGAAAGCGTGGAATGAGGAGTCGAATCCGAGCTCACTCGTGGAGTGAGACTGCTCTGATACCAATGTAACACCGAGTTCGTGTATTATGGAAGAATCTGTATCTAGATAAAGAAGAGATCCATCTTCATAATAAATAATACATATTCAATAAAATGATTTGATGATGATATTTACAATTGAAAACCTTCCTTTAAATATGGCTTGGGCACCTATTGGGGGAGTCGTGTACTATTTACAATAATAGTAATTATTGTAAATAGTAATTATTACTTGATTATTGATTTATATATGTTTTATGTATTATTATTATTATTATTATTATTATTATTTATGTAATATTTTTTCCAAGGTGGGACAGGGGACATAGGTGTTATCACTCAAAATATGCTTAAGGTTGTGGAAGGCAATCTCAAGGTAACAACAAAACCACTTTTAGAAAGAAACTGGCTTTTCTTTCCAGAGAGGGATCTCTCGAATACGGATTTAACAAGGCCAGATATATGATCAACAGTTTTAAGCTATGTAGATTGTTGAAACGAAACATATAACCATTGGGCTATGGAGTCAAAACAGATGAAGTTAATACAAAGCTGCCTACTTAGAACCTCAACAAAGGCAAGATAATTATTTAGTTACAGTCATTCGTTGATTATCGGGCGATAGGAAAGAAACATGAAAAGTCCATTAATATAGAGCATCACAGGATGAATTCCATATCAACTTTAGAAGAAAGATTGGTTGATATCTGAAACAGTAGCCAGAGCATAACATGTATGAATTCTGAAACTATTACACACTAAGTTCAGACATGAAAGAAAAAACAGAATGGAAGGTAAACACATAGAAAACATTCACAAGGAAAGAAAGTACAGACTGTAACATAACCAATACATGAATATTTGAAGATAAACCAGCATTCGGTTTTGTAATTTTTATTCAAAAAGGTTCTCACAAAACATAAGTTCAATCTTACGAGTTCCAACTCTTGATACATCAGTGAAATTCAAATATATACACAATAGTTTCTTCCAAGTATGTCGAAAACCAACTAACTACTAATCATAAGTTCTTGTAACTATTTCCCTAATAACTAGGAATAATAATTACATGCTTTTGTTTGAAATAACAGTTTTGCTTGATTATAGCGAATCCACAACTGTAAGGTACCATGAACAAACAGCTTCCTGATAGAGCAACACCTGTCCTTATGAATGTAATCTGTATTTGGGTTTTCCAAATTTCTCCACAATTTTCCACTGTTCCAAATTTGGAATGTTGTACTCCGTCATTTCTCGTATCGACACCTCTAAATCCACATAGGATTCATAAGATATAGCTGGTAATCCTTTTTTAGTAACTAAAAACTGGTCCAACAATTCAAAGTCGTCAGTCAACTTTTCAACAATGACTTTTTCAGTTAATCCTTAAACTAAATCCTCAAACTTAGAATGATTCATGCGATTATGTACCAACATGCTATGATACTGTTCCTGAGAAAATAGTTGTCCTTCGTCATCCCAAAAAGAAGGGAGACCATCATCAAACAATTTTTGAAAAGTCGTCTTGAAATCTTTGACTTAAGAAGACATGTGGTTTGCTTTTTCCTACACAACTTTCATAAGTTTATGTTTTCCAATAAACTTCTTTGCCCACAATATAGCAGCTACCTTGTCCTTGATTCCAATATCCTATAGATCTTGATATGTCAGAGAATTTAAAAAATTAATAACATTATGAGCAGTGTCCAGAGATTTCTTTTCCATGGTTTCATTTACTAATTTTAATCTCTGAGTAGCCAAATTTGCTAATACACTTTCATCATTGATAAAATTTAAATAATGTCTGAATTTGGTAATTTCTACAGACAAGGTATCCTAGATCAAGTGTTTAGCTCCCTACAAAAAAGCTTTTCTTGTGTTTCTCTCTCTTAGTTCATTGAAATTTTTCTGCAATCTGTTCTTTTCATTCCAAGCTTTATTCTTTTCTTCAATACTTTTAGCCAATTCCAACTTAATCTCTTCATTCTCGTCCTTTAACCCTTTAATCTCCACTTCCTTCAAACTTACTTGAGACATGGGAACTAGCAAATCATCTGTAGAAAATTCATTTACTGGTTCTTCGACATTAACAAGGGGTTCTTTTGTATCAATGAAAGGTTGATTCATTAATTCTTTATAACCTCATTTTCTTCATTTTGACTTTTATTCAACCTTGTATCCTGAGTTATCAAATCAGCTTTTTTTTCTCCATTTGTTCTTCTCCTCTTACATCTTCAATAATTTTCCTTTGTATTCCATCATTTCCTGGTAAACCTTTTTTTTCTTCTTCTTGTAGTGCAATCAATTTTGAAGGATGAACATGTTGAGTGTTAGGGACCTTGAGCTTCTTTTTCAACAATTGAATAGTATTGTCTCTCTCTTCCAGAAGCTTCTTTGTTGCTTGCACACTGTTTGGTTCAGTCCCTAAATTTATGATATCTCATGATCGTCGATCTTGTTAACTCATTAACTCATTCCGCTATCTGCCAAAATCTTCACTCTCGTACAACTTTTCCTAGCGGGTCATTTTACGACCGTAGATCCACACGATCACAAATCTTTTGGTCATATTTTACCAATTTTTTAATTTATTCCTTATTATTTCTTGGTCTTATCTTCCTTCAATCACTCAGCATAGAAGGTGCTAACAACTGGCTCCAACTGGGGATGATATCCTCCCTGTGAGGTATCAAAGAACTCGTAGACCAGGTGTCTGTTTCTGACTTTTGTACCCAAAACTTCAAGCTTTTTATTTTTCAGATATGTATTTTCTTTCTAAATAAAGAAAATGGCTACCCCTCAATATCTTAGGGCCTTCACTCCGGGCTTCAAATCTATTTGGTTTTCCATTTGTATTGCTTTCAGGAACAAATAAATATTTACAAACTATGGTACAAAAATTACCTTCTTCTTTAGGACAAGTAGTGTTTTAAAAATCTTCCATTAGCAGGGCCACTATCCAGCAAAACCTCATTTTGATGCTTTAGAATGAATGCATTCTCTCCTCTGTGACCTGCAATAACATAAGGACCTACCTACATGTGGTCAAATTTTTCATGTTTGTCTTCCCTTGGAGCATCCCACTTTAATACCAGGTCATCAATTTGGAACTGTTCTTCTTTCGCCTTTCTATCAAAGGTGTTTTTCATTTTTTCCTGATGTATTTGCACTTTATTATAAGCTTTATTCCTTTGCTCATCCAATTCAATAATTTGGTTTATCCTTCTCTGCATATGGTTCGGCTCGTCTTGTTGTTCCTGTAAAAACCTCATAATTGGTACACCCAACGATGCTGGAAAAATGACTTCAGTTCCATATACCAATGGAAAATGAGACGTTCCAATTGCCCTTTTAGTGCTAATTTTATCAGCCCACAAAGCATACTTAAGCTTGGTGTGCCAAGCCCTTTTGTTCTCTTCTAATAATTTCTTGATGATTCTTACCAGACTTTTATTAGAAAACTCCGCCAGTACATTTCCCTATGGATAGTAAGCAGTTGAATGGTTAAGACTGATGTGATATTTATGACAAAAATTAATCATCTTTTTGGACTTAAAAGCTGTTGCATTATCAGTCACAATTCTTCTGGGACAACCAAACCTAGCCAATATATTTTCTTTAAGAAAATCCATGATCACTGTCTCAGTAGCTCTCCTGGTAGGTATTGCTTCAATCCACTTTCCGAAATAGTCTGTAGCTGTTAAAATCCACTTATGATGTCCTAAAGAATTTGGGTTTATTTTTCCAATAAAATCCAATCCCCGTTGTTGAAAATGAGCTTCTACTGTTATTGGATTAAGAGGAAGTGGAATTAATTTTCTCTTACCATAAAAAATCTGACATTGGTGACATGTACTAGTCTCTCTGTACACGTCTGAAAATAATAAAGGACAATAAAAACCGGCTCTCAAAATTTTGTTTGTTGTCACTTTGCAAGAGTGATGTCCTCCACAATCTCCTTTATCAAATTCCTTCACCATTTGTTGGGCTTCATTTTCCAGAAGACAATTAGGTAACACACCACCAAGGTCTTTCCAGTAAAGATACTGATTTAAAATACAAAATTTAACAGCTTTCAACTTCACAGATCTTGCTCTAGTTTTACTTAATCTTGCAGGAGCTTGTAAGTTTTGCAGAACATGAACAATATTAGAATAGCATGGAGATGTAGCAAAATCAATCATCACCTCCACCCATGTGTCCAATTGATTAAATTGACTAGATAAGAAATTAAGCTGTAAGGCTTCACAATTTGAATCTGTCAACATTTTTGCAAGTCCTTGTCCTTTAATCAACTTAGTGGGTCTAATTTCTATATCATACTCCAATAATGTTGCAATCCATTTTGCTCTTCTTCCTTCTGGATCAAGTTGTGTAAGAATTTCTTTCACCACACTAGTTGGAACATAAGCGATTATATGTGAATGAAGAATATATACCCTGAAATCTTTCAAAGCCTTAACCAAAGCATATGCCTGCTTCTCCATAATATCATATTTTAATTCTCCATCTCTCAACATCTTATTGAAAAAGGATATAGGTTGTTCCATATTCTCATTATTTTTCTGTAGCAAGACAACAGCAATAGTATGTTCCGACGCATATGAAAATATTAAGAAATCTTTATTGAAATCTAGACTTATCATCACGGGAGCTTCTGAAATAGCTTGTTTTATTTCTTTAAAAGATTTCTTAGCCTCTGTTGTCCACTTTATTTCATGATCATTTCTCAGCGTATTAGTGATATTCATCAGTATTTCAACAAAACTGGGAATAAATCTTCTCAAGAAATTTACCTGCCCAAGGAATGATTGTATTTCCTTTTTGCTTCTTGGTTCTCCCACCTTCAAAATTGCATTGACTTTATCCGGATCAATTTTTATTCTATCATTTGAGATAATGTGACCCAATAACTTCCCTTCCTCTAATGCAAAATTTGATTTTTTTGGATTCAATGATATACCAAATTTTTTGCATTTTATAAGAACATTTTCCAAATGGTGAATATGCTCCATGTCAGAATTTGAGTATACAGTGATATCATCCATATAAATTACCACAAATTTACCTATTTCTCCTGCAAAAGCAATGTCCATGGCACGCTGAAAAGTAGGCCCTGCATTTATCAAACCAAAAGGCATCTTCGCATACATAAATGTGCCCCATGGTGTGGTAAAATCAGAGTTTTCTTGATCTTCAGGCAAACACTTTAATCTGATTGTATCCTGAAAAACCATCCATGGTTGAAATTCTTTCTGATCCGACCACTTTCTGCAGAATATGATCCATTTTTGGTAAGGGATAATTATCCTTCATTGAGACTTTATTCAAATTCCTGAAATCTATACAAAGCCTTATCTCTCTGTTCTTTTTTCTGATAGGAACTAGATTAACAACCAACATTGAAAATCTCAAAGTCACAATAATCTTGGCATCAAACAATTTCTTGATTTGTTTCTCAATAACCGGCAACGGCTTTGGATTTATCCTTCTGAGTTTCTGCCTAAAAGGTTTTTCTCCAGGTTTGATTGGAATAGTATGTTGTATTATTGAAGTATCATATTCCTTGAGATCCTCATAACTTCAAGCAAATACATCAGCATATTTCTTCATCAAGTTCACATATCAAGTTCACATACTCTTCTTTCTCTTTGGCAGGCATATTTTTAGACAGCTTCACAATTTTCGGATTTTCTTCAGTGCCAATATTTTTATCTTCAACAGCATTGTCAGCAGGTTTCACTTTTGGATCCTTTGCAACATAATTTTGATCAAAAAACTTCTTTAAGGGGATCAAACCCCTTGGGATAAAATTACTTTTTAATTGAATTATATCTTTTCCTCCGAGAGTTCCCTTTAATTTTTTAGCATTAACCATTTCTTCTTCACTTTCTTCAGCATCTTGGAGATTTTCACAACTATCATTCTCACCATCAATATGAGTGTTTACAAATTCAACAGACAATTCTAAAAATCTTTTTATTTGCATATCATCTTCAAATACCTGCCAGTAATTAGAATTGTCTAGTATGGAAGGTTTATTCACAATGTCAACTTGGTATTCTCTTTGACCAGCATTGAGAGTTTTAAATTTACCAGCAGCAATTGCTAGAGAATCAGCTACTGTGTTTTCATATCTAGGAACCACTTTAATTGTATGCTCTAAAAATAGTTATCAAACATGTTCCATACTTCATTTCTATAAGCCCTCATCCTAGGATGTCTGGTTTGATAACTATCATTCACCTGGTTTATTACAAGCTCTGAATCTCCCAAAACTCGTATCCTTTGTGCTCCCAAATCCTTCAATGCATGCAACCCAAGTAATAAAGCTTCATACTCAGCTACATTATTTGTGCATTCAAATGTTAATTTATATGATAAAGCTTTAAAATCCCTGATAGGAGAAATTATATATACACCAGCACTAGCACCAACTTTTGCCATAGACCCATCAAAATACATGGTCCACAATCCTTCTTTTTTTGTTTCTTTTCCAAAGCATCTTGTTCCTTTACCACTTCTTCATCTTCTGCAGATTTAGTTTGCAATGGAGATTCTAGATCACATGGAACAATATCATTGAAGAAAATAGAAGATCCTAAGTCAGTATCAACAGCATATATATGATGAACGTTCGGTCTATCTTCGCTGCTTACTACATAAGGTGTTCTCTTCTCACTGTATAACCTTCTATTCCCATTTTGGATAGGAATAGTAGCGTATGACATGTCCATTTGTAAACTTCCTTTTAACTTTGAGGTCCAAGATCTTGATAACAATACTCCAAATTTTGGCGTGATATCTGCTACAACAACATCCATCACTACTGTTTTGGCTGGCAATTTAGTCAAAGACACCACCATATCTTTAATCAAATCAAGACACTTCACCCTCCTAGAATCAAAGGAATACAAATCTTTATATGGCCTCGTAATTTTCAACCTCAAACTGTCTTCCACTCCTTTAGGCATTAAATTATGTGATGCACCTAAGTCTGACATGGCATTATGTACAACCAGTTCATGCACATTCAAACTCAAATAAAAAGGAGGAACCTCTTCATCATCCATATTTTCAACTTTTGGCCCAAATGAAATAGTAGGATTATCATCTGTCAATTCTAAAATGTCTGATTGAAATTCTCCTTTACCCTTAACCATTCTTGTTATTGTATCCCTGTATTCATTATTTCTCAACAACTCATTAAAAGGAACATAAATCCTCAACTTTGAAAGTTCATTCTGCAAATTGAAAATAGAAGTAACTTTTTCTACATCCACTGGTGCCGTTTGTTTCATTTCTTTTGTTTTTTCTGTTTTATTCTCAACTTCTTTATTCACAACATGATCTTTTTGTTTTTCATTTCTTTTTTTCTGTATTTAATGAACTAGTGGAAGGCTGATTTGAGTTTAGCCTCCTTTTATTTACAACATCTCTATTTCTCAACTTAATCTTCCTCTATACATCATCTATAGCATGCAAATAACCTCTCTGATATTGCTCTGATTCCTTCTCAAAATCATTATTATCATCTTCCTGCGCAATCATATGATGTTCTTTCTCAGTAAGGTATATCTCAGAATTCATTTTCAGTAGGCTCTTCTTCATCTGCAACATAATTCTCAGGGAAAGGTGGTCGAGTCTGTTGTTCTTCTTAATTCCTTGGATTTTTCATATCTCTTTGCCTATTTTGTGGAGGTATAGGAGGATTTGGCCTTCTGAAATTTGGATTTCTGATTTGGGGTTCAGCATGTTTTCTATTTAATGATCTATTGTCCATAGTCAACCTATCCATCAACTTCTCCATTGTTTTTAACATCATTTCAAATTTAATATCATTAGCAGAAGAAGAAGTAGAAGGAAAGTTTTCTTCTCTAACTTTCCTCCTATCAACATCTACTTTCTGCTTCATTTTTCCACTTGCCATCATATTTGCTTCCACTTCTAAAGCATCTATGAACATAGCAGCAAGACTCATTGAATTTCTCTCCCTTAATGAAAATGCAAAGTCATTGTCAATGGCCTTAGCATAATGAAGTTTTGCAGCAGCTGCAGAAGGGTTTATATCATTAGGGATTGAATTATAAACTCTCATAAACCTACTTGAAAATTCATGAACATATTCAAAACCCCCTTTCTTAAGATTATTGTATTGGGAAAGAAGCTGTAAAGGGCTTTGTTTATCATCCCATCTTTCTAAAAATGCATTCTGGAAAGCTTGAAATGTCAAAATTGATGCAACTGGAAAATATTTAAACCATTTCTTTGCTTCCTCTGATAGGCTTTGAGCAAACAATCTCATTTTAACATCTACATGATCAACTTCCTCCAAGTCAATAAAATCTTCAAATTTTCCCACATGTTGTTTTGCTGTTATACTTCCCTCTCCATCAAATAAAGAAATTCTCTGGGAATAGTTTTGGGGAAGGTCATGCAATACAGCAGGAAAAGGCAAAGGAGCAAACCTAGCTGCCATTGGTCTAGGTGGATTTGGACGAACTGGGGGAGTTTGAATGGGTAATGTGATGTTAGGTCGAAAAATTTGAACAATAGGTCTTTCTTCAACTTTCATAGATTGTTGAAGATTTTTCCAAAGAGAATCAAGTAAATAGGATTCTAATCTATGAGGGTTGATTTCAATATTTTTAAGATCAGACTCAGATTTAGATTTCAACAAGCCCTTTTCAACATTAGTTTCTCATTCTTGATCAAGTAAGCTATGAAAATCTTGAGAAGACGATGCACCAAATTGAGAAATATCTATTTTTTCTTTGCTTCTTTTTTTAAATAATTTTTCTGGATCTTCTAGACTTTGTAAAACTTCAGTATCAGAATTACCTCGTGTATGTCTATTTGAAGCCAAGATGTCTTCTGAAATATTGATAGAAATTAAACTGAAATCGCCAGAGCAATTGTACAACCTTCTTTGTTCGCAAAAATTTCTGTTTTCCCGCAGAAATCTTTTTCTTGATCTGTTATAATATTTGTCATTCCTCCTAGCGCTGATTTGCACCTTCGTCCTCGGCAACGACGCCAATTTGTTATCACTCAAAACATACCTAAGTTTGTGGAAGGAAATCTCAAGGTAACTGTTAGCACTCAGAATGTACCCAGGTTGTAAAAGGTAAACTCCAAGGTAACAACAAAACCACTTTAGGAAGAAACTGGTATTTTCTTCCAGAGAGGGATCTCTCAATAAAGATTTAACAGGACCAGATATAAAATAACATTTAAAGATTTGTGTATTTCGCTGAAACAATCACATAACCATTGGGCATGGAGTCATACACAATATAAATGTATCACAAAGACATGTACATGAGATTCATCAAAGGCAAGATAATCACATCATCACAGTCATTCAAATTAATCCAGGTGAAACATAAGAGATGAGGAAACAACCCATTAATACAGAGCATCAACAATGATGAATTCTATATCAACTTTAGCAGAAAAAATCATATAATATCTGAAATGATGACCAGAGCATAAACATATGAATTCTAATCATCTAACGCTATATTCCAGATACGAGGAAGAAACAAAATGGAGCGTTACACAAGGGAAATACAATCACATAAAGAAAGAAGCATAGACTGTAATATCAACGACATGGGAATCTCTGGGAAAACCCTCATGTATTCACTTTGTTATTCAAAATAGATCTGTTCTCCAAAATTATTCCACACACCCGATGGGTTCCAACCCCAATCTCTTAAAAAAGATGCAAATTTATACATAAAATAATAGGTCGTTCAAGAAGATCAATAACTGACTGATCGGCTTAATTTAGAGTTTTGTAACTGAATTCCTAACCCCGAGGAAGTTTGTTACAACTCCAATCCTAACAGATCACAAAGTAACAATCAACTTGATAACAAACTTTCGCTCAGCCAGCTCCACATCTTTGCCCCATCAGCTCCTCAGTGCATAACACCTGTTTCTAGGGATGAAGAATATACTTTGTCTTTCCAAACCGCTCCACAGCTTTCCACTGCTCCGAACTTGGGGTGTCACATTCTGTCGTTTCCCGAATTGATACTTCGAGCTCCATATATGCTTCATAGGACTTCTTGGGCAATCTGCTTCTGATAATTGCGAACTTCTGCAGAATTTCAAAATCTTCTGTTAACATATCCACAATGGTTTTCCCTGTTAGGCTTTTCTCCAAATCATTAAATTTGGAGTGGTCCATGCGGCACTGGACAAGCAGGTTATGATCATGTTCCTGTGAGAACATCCGTCCCTCCTCGTCCCAGAAGGAAGGCAATCCATCTTCGAACGGCTCTTTAAAATCCTGTTTGAAATTATTAACCTGGTCGACTGTAGAGGCGCGTGCCCGAAACTGACAAATGGAAGCTGCTGAATCGGCCAGTCCTTTTCACCCTTCCCGAACAAATAAAATAATAATGATAGAAGTCAACCTTGCTTTTATAGGCCCCCACCGGCTTTCCGTAAACCACTTTTGCCTCCGGAGCCTACCACAATTCGCCACGTGGACAACAATTTATTTTCCGCAACCACCATCTATTCCTATCCACCGCACACTTCCATTCTCTGGATTCATTCAAGACCATCGATTTGATTCTTCTTTAATTTCTAACCCTTGGATCACGTGCCACGTACCTCTTTCCGCCGGGTGTCTTGGTAATAAACAACGTGCAAGTCTCCATCCCGGAAACATCTCCAACCGTTGATGAAAAGGCCTCTCATTACTCCGCCGTCAGATTGGGAAGGAGATATTCGATTCCGCTGAGTTTCCCGACCTTATCCTTCATGCAACTTCATGTTCCGGAATCACCCACAGCCGTAGATGCGATCAACCTTTATTTGTGAGCCGTTGGATTAGGTGGCACCTATCAAATTCCGCTGGGATCCGTCATTTTAACCACCACGCAACTTTATGTTCCAGAATCGTCAACCATCGTTGATCCACTTTACCTTTAATCCTCAACCGTCAGATCAACGGCCACCTACTCATTCCGCTGGGCGCTTTGGGCTTATCTATCGTGCAGATTTTGGCTCCAGAATCAATCCCGACCATGGATGTGATCTGACTTTACCTCTCCACCGTTGGATCGAGTATTATGTACTCGATTCCGCCGGTCTCTATCTCTTTAACCAACATGCGATTTCATAAGGCGGATCAAATATGGACTGTGGATCTGCCCGAGCCAGATTGATAGCCGTTGATCCGTGCACCCGATAAACGCCCGGGCATTCTTTATCTTCCTCGCATTTCTGCGACTGCGGAGACACTCCTGGCCATTGATTTCTATCTTTTCAACTCGTACCATCAGATCCTTGATAACGGGATCACTTCTTTGGGGTATCATCGTACTCTTACAATATATCTTTTAACCAAGGTTCGACAAGCAACCTATCATTTCTTCTTCATCATGATTTTTTTATCCCCTTGATAAATAATGATGTTAACAGCTGGCTCCATCTGGGGATGATATCCTCCCTGCGAGGTATCAAAGAACTCGTAGACCAAGGGCCTGTTTTTTGATTTTGCATAATAACCCCCAAAAACCCATCTTTTGTTTTTGTAAATATATAATTTTTATATATTTTTAGAAAAGGAATGGCATGCCCTCTGAATCTTAGGGCTTTCACTGCGAGCTTCAAACACACTCGGCTTACCATTCATATTTACTTGTAAAGAAAAATAAGTATGTACAATCTATGATACAAATTTCACCTTCCTCCTCAAGATAGGTAATGCTTTAGATACCTTCCATTTACAGGGTTACTCTCCAAAAGAACCCCATTTGTATATTCCAGCAAAAATGCATTTTGTCCTCTATATCCAGCAACAACATAAGGTCCTACCCACATAGGGTCAAACTTTCCATGCTTTTCTTCATTTGGAGCATCCCACTTCAAAACCACGTCACCAATCTGAAACTGCTCTTCCTTGATCCTTCTGTCAAAAGTATTCTTGATTTTCTCCTAATGTGAATGCACTCTGTCATAAGCCTTACTTATTCGTTCTTCTAGCTCAATGATCTGATTTATCCTTCGCTGTATGTGATTTGGTTCTTCTTGTTGATCCTGGAAATATCTCATAACTGGTACCCCTAATGATGTTGGAAAAATCACTTCAGCCCCATACACCAGTTGGAACGGAGACATGCCGATTGCTCTTTTAGTGCTAATCTTGTCAGCCCATAGAGCATATTTTAGTCTGGTGTGCCAGGACCTCTTATTATTCTCCAACAGCTTTTTGATAATCCTCACCAGGCTTTTATTTGAAGATTCAGCTAATCCATTTCCTTGAGGATAATAGGCAGTTGAGTGATTGAGGCTTATATGATACTTATGACAAAAGTTAATCATTTTCTTATGTTTGAAAGCAGCCGCGTTGTCTGTTACTATCCTTTTTGGACACCCGAATCGAGCCAATATATTTTCTTCAAGAAAATCCATGATCACATTTTCAGTGGCCCTCCTGGTAGGAATTGCTTCTATCCATTTAGTAAAATAGTCTGTAGCTGTCAAGATCCACCTGTGCTGACCTGATGAATTGGGGTTTATTTCACCAATAAAATCCAAACCCCATTGCTGGAAAGGAGCCTCAACTGTTATTGGATTCAAAGGGAGAGGCAGCACCTTTCTCTTACCGTCGAAAATTTGGCATTGATGACATTTGCTGATTTCTTTATATACATCTAAGAATAACGTAGGCCAATAATAACCAGCTCTCAGGATTTTGTTTGCAGTCACTTTCCAAGAATGATGTCCCCCGCAGTCTCACTGGTGAAATTCTTTGGTAACTTACTGAGCTTCACCTTCCAAAGACAATTTAGTAGAACTCCTCCAGGATCTTTCCAATAAAGATATTTATTTATGATACAGAATTTAGCAGATTTCAATTTTACAGATCTTGCTCTTGATTTACTTAATCCTTCTGGTGCTTGCAAATTTCGGAGGACATATACAATACCAGAATACCATGGAGAAGCCACGAAATCAACCATCACTTCTATCTCTGTGTTCGACTGATCAGACTGGTGAGTCAAAAAATTGATCTATAGAGATTCACAATTTGAGTTTGTCATCATCTTTGCTAACCCTTGCCCTTTAACCAGCTTCGTGGGCTTTATTTCTATATCATACTCCAATAATGTAGCTATCCATCTCGCCCTCCTGTCTTCGGGATCTGGTTGAGTCAAAATTGCTTTTACTGCAGCGGTGGGAACATGTGCAATTATATGGGAATGCAAAACATATACTCTGAAATCCTTTAATGCTTTAACTAAAGCATAGGCCTGCTTTTCCATGATGTCATATTTCAATTCCCCATCCCATAGCATTTTACTGAAAAAGGCTATGGGTTGTTCCAAATTTTCATCATTTTTCTGCAATAATACTGTTGCTATAGTATGTTCCGAAGCATATGAGAATACTGAAAAATCTTTGGCAAAATCTGGACTTACCAAAACAGGGGCTTCTGAAATTGCTTTCTTGATTTCCCGAAATGACTCCTTAGCTTCTGTATTCCACTTTATTTCATGGCCCTTCTTCAACATATTTGTAATATTCATCAAAATCTCAGCAAAGCTTGGTACAAATCTTATCAAGAAATTTACCTGTCCCAGAAATGATTGTATCTCCTTTTTGCTTCTGGGTTCTCCTACCTTCAGAATTGCACTTACTCTTTCAGGATCAATATTTATGCCATCTTTGGATATTATATGGCCTAGCAGCTTTCCTTCTTCTAATGCGAAATTTGACTTCTTAGGGTTCAAAGATATGCCATATTTCCTACACTTGGTGAAAACCCTCTCCAAATGACGCAGATGTTCTCTGTTAGACTTTGAGTAGACTGTGATATCATCCATATAAATTACCACGAAATTTCCAATTTCTCCTGCAAAGGCAATGTCCATAGCTCGCTGGAAAGTGGCGCCTGCATTCATCAAACCAAAAGGCATTTTCGCGTACATGAAAGTGCCCCAGGGTGTAGTAAAGGCAGTTTTCTCCTGATCTTCTGGTAACACTTTGATCTGACTATACCCGGAAAAGCCATCTAGCATCGAAATCCTTTTAGCTCCCACCACTTGCTGCAGTATATGATCCATCTTGGGTAGAGGATAGTTGTCTTTCATGGAGACCTTATTCAAATTGCGGAAGTCTATGCACAGTCTGATCTCTCCATTCTTCTTCCTGACAGGGACCAAATTCGCAACCCATGTAGAAAATCTGAGTGTTACAATGATCTTAGCATCAAATAACTTCTTTATTTCCTTCTCAATGACAGGGAGCAATTTAGGGTTGATCCTCCTGAGTTTCTGTTTAAAAGGCTTCTCCCCAAGATTTATAGGAATAGTGTGCTGTATGATAGATGTATCATATTCTTTGAGGTCTTCATAACTCCAAGCAAACACATCTGTATACTTTTTCATCAACTTTATATACTCCTCTTTCTCCCTCTCAGGCAGCTTCTTGGCTAATTTTATGATTTTAAGATTTTCTTCAGTGCCAATATTTTTATCTTCAACCGCATCCCCAACAGGTTTCACTTTGGGGTTCTTGGCAACATCATTTTGATCAAAGAGCTTTTCTAAAGGGACCAGGCCTCTTGGTATGAAATTGTTTTTCAGCTGGATAATATCCTTACCTCCTAAGGTTTTTCTTAACTTCTTAGCATCTTCTTCTTCTGTTTCAATTTCTTCATCATCTCCAAGGGTCCCATCATTATCGTTTTCATTGTCAAAATGAGTATTCACAAACTCTCCTGATAATTCTAAAAATCTTCGGATCTGCATATCATCTTCAAATACCTGCCAGTATTTGGAATTGTCTGGGATAGAGGGTCTGTTCATAATCTCCACCTGGTATTCCTTTTTACTAGCAATTGGGGTCTCAAATTTTCCAGCAGATACTGCTAAAGAATTAGCCACCAAATTTTCAACCCTGGGAACAACCTGAATTGTATGCTCTGTGAAGAAATTACCAAGCATATCCCATACTTCATTTCTGTAAGCCCTCATCCGAGGATTCCTGGTTTGATAACTCTCATTTACCTGGTTTATCACCAACTCAGAATCTCCCAAGATCCTGACTCTCTGAGCCCCCAAATCTTTCAAAGCATGTAATCCTAATAACAAAGCCTCATACTCTGCTACATTATTTGTGCATTCAAATAGCAATTTGTATGATAAAGCTTTGAAATCATGAATAGGAGAAATTATGTATACACCAGCCCCAGCACCAACCTTTGCAACAGATCCATCAAAGTACATGATCCATTGGCCTTCTTTTTTTTGTTTTGCTTCCAGAGCATCCTTTTCCAAAACTTCTTTTTCACTATTTTCCCCAGACTTCTCCTGCAATGTCTTCTCTACATCATGTGGGACAGCATCATTAAAGAAAATAGAAGACCCCAAATCAGTGTCAACAGCATATATGTGATGAATTTCAGGTTTATCCTGACTGCTTACTACATATGGAGTTCTTTTTTCACTATATAATCTTCTGCTCCCATCAGGAACTGGGATATTAGCATATGACATATCCATCTGTAAACTACCTTTCAATTTGGAAGTCCAGGATCTCGATAATAGTACCCCAAATTTGGGTGGGATGTCTGCCACTACCACATCCATGACTATAGTTTTAGAAGGCAGTTTGTTCAGGGTTACCACCATGTCTTTAATTAACCCAAGGCATTTTACCCTTTTGGAATCAAAATAGTACAGATCTTTATAGGGTCTTGTTACCTCTAATCCCAAACTTTCTACCACCCCTTTGGGCATCAGATTGTGTGATGCCCCAGAATCCAACATAGCATTATGGACCACTTTGTCATGCACATTTAGGCTTAAATAGAAAGGAGGAACTTCTTCACCTTCCATATTTTCAACCTTTGATCCAAATGAAATAGCAGGATTATCATCATTCAATTCTAAAATGTCAGACTGCCATTCTCCTTGGTTTTTGACCATTTTTGTGATAGTATCTCTGTATTTAGTGTTTCTCAATAACTCATTAAATGGAATAGAGATATTTAGCTTTGAAAGCTCATTTTGTAGGTTAAAACCAGCACCAATCTTTTCCACATCAATCAGAGTCGCCTTCTTTATTATTTTATCCCTTTGTACCTCATTTTCAACCTCCTTATTCCCAAAAGGCTCTTTTTGTAGTTCCTTTCCTTTTTCTCCATTCAAAGAACTAGAGGAAGGCTGATTTGGGTTTGCCTTCCCTTTATTTATGGGGACATCCCTATTCCTCAGTCTGATTTTCCTTTGCACATCATCCATTGCATGTAAATAACCTCTTTGATATAGCTCATTTTCAAATTCCTCACTTGCATCTTCCTACGCAAACATATTATGTTCCTCTTCAGTAAGATATATTTCTGAATCCTGTTCTCCAAACAGATGAATCTCATTTTCAGGGGGATCTTCTTCATCAACAACATAATTTTCAGGGAAAGGCGGGTGGATGGGCTGTTCTTCTTGGTTCCTTGGATTTCTCTGGTCTCTGTGTCTATTTTGGGGGGGAACAGGGGGATTTGGTCTTCTGAAATTTGGATTCCTGATTTGGGGATCCCCTTGCTCTCTATTGAAAGGCCTAGTGTCCATGGTTAACCTATCCATCAACTTCTCCATAGTCTTCAATATCATCTCAAACTTAATCTCAGCAGAAGAAAATGAAGTAGAAGGTACATTTTCTTCTTTTCTCCTCCTATCCATATCTCTATGTTTCATCTTTCCACTTGCCATCATGTTAGCTTCCACTTCTAGGGCATCAGTAAACATGGCAGCAAGAGTTGCCGATTTCCTTTCCCGTAATGAAAATGCAAAATCATTATCAAAAGCCCCAGTATAATGTAGTTTAGCAGCTGCTGTAGAAGGCTTTATATCTTCCGGGATAGAGTTATAATCCCTCATAAATCTGCTTGAGAATTCATGAACAGACTCAAAACCCCCTTTCTTAAGACTGTTGTACTGAGATAAGAGCTGCAGAGGATTATGTTTATCATCCCATCTATCCAAAAATGCATTCTGAAAAGCCTGAAAATTCACAATAGACCCATTTGGAAGATCCTTGAACCATTTCTTTGCCTCTCCTGACAAACTTTGGGCAAACAACCGCATTTTAACATCAGGGTAGTCAACTTCTTCCAAGTCAATAAAATATTCAAACTTGGCAACATGTTGTTTCGCGGTTATATCACCCTCCCAATCAAATAAAGAAATTCTCTGAGAATAATTTTGAGGGAGATCATGTAATACAGCGGGAAGACGCAGGGGAGCAAATCTAGCAGCCATTGGTCTAGGTGGATTCACAGGGACTGAAGAACTTTGAGTACTTCGAGAGGTGGATGTTTCAACTTTGGTGGTTTGTTGCAAATCTCTCCAGAGGGAATCTAACAGATAAGATTCTAACCTACGGGGATTGAACTCAGTATTTTTTAGGTCAGATTCAGACTGGGTTCTCAACAGGTTTTTTCCAGTATTAACTCCCCATTCTGGATTAATACAAGAATCTTGTGATGATGATGGAATGAACAAAGGGAAATCTATCTTTTCTTTATTTTTTCTTCTAAACAACTTTTCTGGATCTTCAAAACTTTTCAAGATTTCGGTATCAGAGTTACCTCGCGTGTGTCTTCTCGAAGCCAGAATGTCTTTCTTAAATTCTGAAACAATTTCACAATGAAGTCGCCAGGGCAAATATACAACCTTCTTTCTTTTTCGAAATTCCTGTTTGCCCACAGAAATATTTCTTAATCTTTGTCGTTCTCCCAGGGCAGATATGCACTTTCGTCCCTGGCAACGGCGCCATTTTTGTTAGCACTCAGAATGTACCCAGGTTGTAAAAGGTAAACTCCAAGGTAACAACAAAACCACTTTAGGAAGAAACTGGTATTTTCTTCCAGAGAGGGATCTCTCAATAAAGATTTAACAGGACCAGATATAAAATAACATTTAAATATTTGTGTATTTCGCTGAAACAATCACATAACCATTGGGCATGGAGTCATATACAATATAAATGTATCACAAAGACATGTACATGAGATTCATCAAAGGAAAGATAATCACATCATCATAGTCATTCAAATTAATCTAGGTGAAACAGAAGAGATGAGGAAACAACCCATTAATACAGAGCATCAACAAGGATGAATTCTATATCAACTTTAGCAGAAAAAATCATATAATATCTGAAATGATGACCAGAGCATAAACATATGAATTCTAATCATCTAACGCTATATTCCAGATACGAGGAAGAAACAAAATGGAGCGTTACACAAGGGAAATACAATCACATAAAGAAAGAAGCACAGACTGTAATATCAACGACACAGGAATCTCTGGGAAAACCCTCATGTATTCACTTTGTTATTCAAAATAGATCTGTTCTCCAAAATTATTCCACACACCCGATGGGTTCCAACCCCCATCTCTTAAAAAAGATGCAAATTTATACATAAAATAATAGGTCGTTCAAGAAGATCAATAACTGAATGATCGGCTTAATTTAGAGTTTTGTCACTGAATTCCTAACCCCTAGGAAGTTTGTTACAACTCCAATCGTAACAGATCACAAAGTAACAATCAACTTGATAACAAACTTTCGCTCAGCCAGCTCCACGTCTTTGCCCCATCAGCTCCTCAGTGCATAACACCTGTTTCTAGGGATAAAGAATATACTTTGTCTTTCCAAACCGCTCCATAGCTTTCCACTGCTCCGAACTTGGGGTGTCACATTTTGTCATTTCCCGAATTGATACTTCGAGCTCCATATATGCTTCATAGGACTTCTTGGGCAATCTGCTTCTGATAATTGCGAACTTCTGCAGAATTTCGAAATCTTCTATTAACATATCCACAATGGTTTTCCCTGTTAGGATTTTCTCCAAATCATTAAATTTGGAATAGTCCATGCGGCACTGGACAAGCAGGTTATGATAATGTTCTTGCGAGAACATCCGTCCCTCCTCGTCCCAGAAGGAAGGCAATCCGTCTTCGAACAGCTCTTTAAAATCCTGTTTGAAATTATTAACCTGGTCGACTGTAGAGGCGCGTGCCCGAAATTAACAAATGGAAGCTGCTGAATCGGCCAGTGCTTTTCACCCTTCCCGAACAAATAAAATAATAATGATAGAAGTCAACCTTGCTTTTATAGGCCCCCACCGGCTTTCCGTAAACCACTTTTGCCTCCGGAGCCTACCACAATTCGCCACGTGGACAACAATTTATTTTCCGCAACCACCATCTATTCCTATCCGCTGCACACTTCCATTCTCCGGATTCATTCAAGACCATCGATCCGATTCTTCTTTAATTTCTAACCCTTGGATCATGTGCTACGTACCTCTTTCCGCCGGGCGTCTTGGTAATAAACAACGTGCAAATCTCCATCCCGGAAACATCTCCAACCATTGATGAAAAGGCCTCTCATTACTCCGCCGTCAGATCGGGAAGGAGATATTTGATTCCGCTGAGTTTCCCGACCTTATCCTTCATGCAACTTCATGTTCCGGAATCACCCACAGCCGTAGATGCGATCAACCTTTATTTGTGAGCCGTTGGATTAGGTGGCACCTATCAAATTCCGCTGGGCTCCGTCATTTTAACCACTGTGTAACTTTATGTTCCGGAATCGTCAACCGCCGTTGATCCAATTTACCTTTAATCCTCAACCGTCAGATCAACGGCCACCTACTCATTCCGCTGGGCGCTTTGGGATTATCTATCGTGCAAATTTTGGCTCCGGAATCAATCCCGACCATGGATGTGATCTGACTTTACCTCTCCACCGTTGGATCTAGTATTATGTACTCGATTTCACCGGTCTCTATCTCTTTAACCAACATGCGATTTCATAAGGCGGATCAAATATGGACCGTGGATCTGCCTGAGCCAGATTGATAGCCGTTGATCCATGCACCCGATAAACGTTCAGGCATTCTTTATCTTCCTCGCATTTCTGCGAGTGCGGAGACACTCCTGGCCATTGATTTCTATCTTTTCAACTCGTACCATTAGATCCTTGATAACAGGATCACTTCTTTGGGGTATCATCGTACTCTTACAATATATCTTTTAACCAAGGTTCGACAAGCAACCTATCATTTCTTCTTCATCATGATTTTTTTATCCCCTTGATAAATAATGGTGTTAACAGTAACAACAAAACCACTTTTAGAAAGAAATTGGATTTTCTTTCAAGAGAGGGATCTCTCGAATACGGATTTAACAAGGCCAGATATATGAATCAACAGTTTTAAGCTATATAGATGGTTGAAACAAAACATATAACCATTGGGCTATGGAGTCAAAACAGATGAAGATAATACAAAACTGCCTACTTAGAACCTCAACAAAGGAAAGATAGTTATTCAGTTATAGTCATTCATTGATTATCGGGCGATAGGAAAGAACCATGAACAATCCATTAATATAAAGCATCATAGGATGAATTCCATATCAACTTTAGAAGAAAGATTTGTGGATATCTAAAACAATAGCCAGAGCATAACATGTATGAATTCTGAAACTATTAGACACTAAGTTCAGATATGAAAGAAAACAAAATGGAAGGTAAACACTTAGAAAACATTCACAGGGAAAGAAAGTACAGACTGTAACATAAACAATACATGAATTTTGAAGATAAACCAGCATTCGGCTTTGTAATTTTTATTCAAAAAGGTTCTCACAAAACATAAGTCCAATCTTATGGGTTCCAACCCCTGATACATCAGTAAAATTCAAATATATACACAATAGTTTCTTCCAAGTATGTCGAAAACCAACTAACTGCTAATCATAAGTTGTTGTAACTATTTCCGTAATAACTAGGAATAATAATTACATGATTTTGTTTGAAATAACAGTTTTGCTTGATTATAGCAAATCCACAACTGCAATGTACCACGAACAAACAGCTTCCTGAGAGCGCAACACCTATCCTTATGAATGCAATCTGTATTTGGTTTTCCCAAGTTTCTCCACAATTTTCCACTGTTCCAAATTTCGAATGTCGTACTCCTTCATTTCTTGTATCGACACCTCTAAATCCACATAGGATTAATAAGACACAACTGGTAATCTTTTTTTTGTAACTAAAAAATGGTCCAACAATTCAAAATATTCTGTCAACTTTTCAACAATGACTTTTCCAGTTAATCCTTTAACTAAATCCTCAAACTTAGAATGATCCATGCGATTATGTGCCAACAGGCTATGATACTGTTCCTGAGAAAATAGTCGTCCTTCGTCATCCCAAAAAGAAGGGAGACCATCATCAAATAATTTTTGAAAAGTCGTCTTGAAAACTTTGACTTGAGAAGACATCTGGTTTGCTTTTTCCTGCTCAACTTTCATAAGTTGATGTTTACCAATAAACTTCTTTGCCCACAATATAACAACTACCCTGTCCTTGATCCCAATATCCTGTAGATCTTGATATGTTAGAGAATTTAAAAAATTAATAGCATTATGAGCAGTGTCCAGAGATTTCTTTTCCATGGTTTCATTTACTAATTTTAATCTTTGAGCAGCCAAATTTATTAATGCACTTTCATCATTGATAAAATTTAAATAATGTTTGAATTTGGTAATTTCTACAGATAAGGTATCCTAGATCAAATGTTTAGCTCCCTACAAAGGAGCTTTTCCTATGTTTCTCTTTCTGCAATTGGTTCTTTTCATTCCAAGCTTTATTCTTTTCTTCAATACTTTTAGCCAATTCCAACTTAATCTTTTCATTCTCGTCCTTTAACCCTTTAATCTCCACTTCCTTCAAACTTACTTGAGACATGGGAACTAGCAAATCATCTGTAGAAAATTCATTTACTAGTTCTTCGACATTAACAAGGGGTTCTTCTGTATCAATGAAAGGTTGATTCATTAATTCCTCCATAACCTCCTTTTATTCATTTTGACTTTTATTAAACCTTGTAACCTGAGTTATCAAATCAGCTTTTTCTGTTTCCCATTAGTTCTTCTCCTCCTGCATTTTCAATAATTTCCCTTTGTATTCCATCATTTCCTAGTAAACCTTTTCTTTTTCTTCTTGTAGTGCAATCAATTCTGAAGACTAAACATGTTGAGTGTTAGGGACCTTGAGCTTCTTTTTCAACAATTGAATAGTATTATCTCTCTCTTCCAGAAGCTTCTTTGTTGCTTGCACACAGTTTGGTTCAGTCCCTAAACTTATGATATCTCCTGACCGTCAATCCTATTAACTCATTAACGCATTCCGCTATTCGCCAAAATCTTCGCTCTCGTACAAATTTTCCCAGCGGGTCATTTTACGACCGTAGATCCACACGATCACAAATCTTTTGGTCATATTTTACCAATTTTTTAATTTATCCCTTATTATTTCTTGGTCTTATCTTCCTTCAATTGCTCAACATAGAAGGTGCTAACAATAGGGACCTCTTCTAACTCCCTCCAAATATAACAAAATGTAAAACATATCAAATTAATTAATAATAATAATAATTAATCACAAATAAACGATTCCATATTTGATACATCAACTACCCACATATCTTATATCCATCTCAATAAGAACAAATGGATCAACATGTGAAGATTTGATTATTAGCCCTTGCTTGTCTTCAAGGGTGACTACAACAATTAATTCACATCGATATGCATGTACATTAGTCCCTATAATCTCAACCAAAAGTATGAATGAATTTTCATTTATATGGAATGTCATGAGTATTGATAATATAGCAAGATTAATTATTTTATAAAAAAGCAAAATAGGATCACTGAAAGATAACCATGCATAGAAACAAAGAGATACATAGATTTTATCCTAGGAAAACACAAGGTTGATAACCTAACAAACTTTATAATTTAGAGATATCGGTTCAAGATACAAGTACAACCATATATAAAAGTGAGCAGATACAAGAATGATCCCAAAGATATCAAACCTATGAGTCTTCTTCCAGCTTTTGTCTTTCTCTCCTACGCATTTCATCAGCTGACTTGAGCAAAATTCTTAGTGAGGATGATGAAACATCCTCTCTATTTATACTTGTATGAGGATTTTCCTTTTCACATTTGTCGGTGGCTAACTTGCACATTTTAAGGAGTTGACTTGCCTTATACATAATAATTATTATTATCTTCTTGGGGGTCGACTTCTCTTCTAGCGTAATAATATTGTTTTTATTATTTTCTTTGGGCCGACATGGTGTGAGGATTCCTCACGCAACTACAACACCAACACTCTCCTTTTAGCTAGGGAGTCATCGTCATGCTAGAACACATATGGATATCATTTGAGCATCACAATTGTCTTGAACATCTATGTGTCGCAAGAAAGGTCTTTCGACACAACTCAATCCATCAAGAAGTGTCATTAACTCAACTTAGTCCATTGAGGAGTCAACAACTCAACCCAATCAATCTGCAAGACATGTAACAACTCAACTTATTCCATCGAGGAGTCAACAACTCAACCCAATCCGTCGAGGAGTTAACAAGTAACAAATCAACTCAGTTCATCAAGGAGTCAACAAGTAACAACTCAACTGAATCTCTCTCCCTCTCAAAGAGAGTCACACCATTCTCCCTATCTTAGGAAGAATTTCTTACTAATGTTGCAATCATCAACACCCCCTCTCAATGAGGGAGGTAGTCTTCTTGCTCGTATTGCTCGAATACACCTAGGGTTTCTTGAAAGGCGTCACGCCATGATTTGTCTTCAACGAATCATCTCAAGGAAAGGTTGATCATGAGCTTGCTTCAGGTTGACGGTTTCAAGGTCTCTTAGCCAAGTGTCATGGCTAAATCCATGTGCTTGCATAAGTGATGAGTGCCTGAGCATCCAGGGACTAATCTACCCACCCTGTCACAAGGTGTCCGGGAGAAGGTATTGCTCTGCTCTGAGCATTTAGGGACTAATCTCTCCACCCCATCATAACATGTCTGAGAAATTCTTGAGAAATTCTCGGTGCTCAACCTCTAGGAGGATAGTGTGTGTAACTTAGGACTAATCTTCCCATCCAATCACAAGATATATGGAAGAAGGCCCTGTCCCACTCTAAGCCATTCACTCCTAGCCAAGTCACATGGCTAATACAAGGGAATGCTCGATGCCACAGCACTACTCATCATGCAAGGACCAACATCCCCACCTCGTCACAAGGTGTATGGGAGAAGATACAACCTTGCCTATGGGCCATTCACCCTTTTCCAAGTCACATGGCTAATACTAGGGGAACACCTGCCCGATGAAAACATCGCATCATATCCAATGTAGTTGCTCCCTCTGTCACAAAATCCATCCTGCTCTCTTTGCATTTGGACACCCTTCTCCCTCTGCGTCTGGGTATCATGCTCCGAGATCCATGCACCTAGAAGCTTCCCGCTCTCTCTCAAACAGTGAATATCAATGATATCTTCTTATCCATCTCTTGTCCTCTTGTTGAACAACCATCACTTGTTCTTCGGAGAAAGCTTCTTGTAGGTCATAGCACATGATCTTTCCTACAAGTCAAGTTCAGTGAACTAATAGCAACATTGCATGATCATGAAATTCAATCAAATCATATTTCAATGCAATGATAATAGTTCACATAGTTATGTAAGCATCTTAGCCAATGCTTCAACACAACACCCATCCATATCCCAAACACACTTGGTCACTATATGGATGCCTTCCATCTCTACCAGAACACACTATCAAGAGTGTGCACTGCTCTCAGCTTGTCAGCAAAGAGATTTCATCCTAGACTAGCTCCATTAAGGGATAATGGGATGATTGTGTAGCACTACAGGGTACTTACCCTTCTTCAGTTGGCAGACATGGTCAAGATTGTCTGTCAATTGGAATCCTTTAGATTGCTCCATATAAACTTTTTCTTCTAGATCTCCATCGAGAAATGCTGACTTAACATCCATATGAAACACTTTGAAGTTCTTATGACTGGCATAGGCAAGAAAAATTTTGATAGCTTCCAATCTTGCCACTGGTGCAAAGATTTCATCAAAATCTTGTCCCTCAACTTGTGCATACCTTTTACAAACCAATCGAACTTATTCCTCACAATTTGTCCTTGTTCATTTATCTTATTTTTAAACACCCACTTGGAGCCTATTACATTCTTATATGTAGGTATAGGAACAAATTTATCATGTCATCATATACACATCATAAGTATATTGTTAGTCAATCATTAGCCATCATAAAGAAGCTTTATTTATAAGCACATCGTGAGCTTACTGCTCGTCAATAACTTTATAGAATTTGCATAACAAGTTATAATATGACAAATACTTATCTTTTCTCATGGTCGTCGAGGGAAACCATGATCAAATATACTGCAAAAACTCATACGTAGTCCAAGCAAGACTCCACAGCTTGTCAACTCGACACATTTAAGCAAGGAAAATCATTGGTAAGCTTCCATTGTCGATATCCATAAAATCTATCTTTTATATTCTCCTAAGAAAGTTCCCTTGTTATGGGCATTTTGTGTTGATATGGACATTTGGCACCACAAACATAGAAACTACATACATGAGTACGATTTCTTCTGTAATATCGTGTTGTTCTTTTAAGCTTCAATGTTCATTCACCCAACTCCCATTATATAAATGCCCCACCCACTTCAATTAAGTGCATGTGATTAAAAAACTGAAAAAAAACCTTTGTATAATACTCTAGTTGCTTCAATTAAGTGCACATGAGGGATATTATATGTGATAAACAAACGCCACAATGATGCCTTTCTTCCCTATTCGATTGGTAGCCAAGTTTCGACCACGACTTCACACTAGCGGGAGAAAGCTCCTAAGCATCAATATCGCAAGCTTATGTAGGTCGGCTAGTGCTATCACGTTCTCACTTCCACGTTGCTTACTATGATATCCCGAACGGGTAGCACTGACATGATTGACTCGAGCGATGATCAATCCATACATCCATCTAGTTGAAGAATACAACGTCAACAGTATCATGCATGTTTCGTCGACTACTCAACACAGAAGACGCGGGTTCAATTCTCACCCGCTCCTCTTCCAGCAAGACTTCGCTGGCATCGAAGCTAAATGAACGAATGAGCTTAATAATGAGCACGAACTCTCTTTTTCATGTCGGATTTTCTGTTGTAAATCTTGACTAGAAGACTTGCGATCTGGTTGATCTTATCTTCTTCAAAAAGATAGTGCATCATTGTCGGCCTTTAAGATGTCTTCCTATTGAATGCAGATATTTGTCTTCCTATTGAATGCGGATATCCTCGTAGGTTGTACATTCCATAACAAAGAGCCAATCTGTCTCCACCACACCTTTATTGCAGAATATGCAAGTTATCTCTTCCCACACTTCCTTAGGTACCGTCCACCTACCTGTTGGAAATATTAATTACTTGCAGATCCGTATCGGAGCTCAATGGACTCTGTCAGAGTCCATATCAGCTCAGATCTTGTCGGTCAGTCTCACAAGACTGAGGAGTCCATGATTCGGCAATCTAAACCAGTTAAATTAATTTTTGAAGCTAAGTTTGTACGTAGATAGTTATTACAACCATTAATGGCGAGCCTATAGATTCATGAAGAAGCAATTTCAAGTTGCCTATAAATAGAAGAAGAAGTTTGTAAATCATTTTGAACTCTAGGTGAGAAAAAGAGAGAGAAAGAGAGAACTCTGAACAGATAGTGAAGTTGAAGCTCAAGCTTTTGTGTGTGTGATTTTGTCAAGGAGCTGAAGCTCTGTAAAAGGATCAGTTGATGAGCCCACAAGTTTGGATCAGTAGGAGAGCCCACAAGTTTGTATTACCTTTTGTTATTTCCGGACAAATTATTTATATGAAATATTTTATAGTTGAATGCATGTTTATTTAGCCGCACATTTTCTCTAGAGTTACTTGTGTAAATGTTGTTTACAATTACGTGGACTGAAAGATCAAGAATCCATAAATTTTTCACCCAGTGAAAGTTCCAGGTTTTTACTTCATCTTACTGGCAGGTGAAAAACATTTGTAATTTCTTAAGTCTTTTAGACTAAGAAATATCATTTGTAAATTCCGACTAAAACCAAAACAGAGCAAGTGATTCCAAGTGATATGGTCGAGTAAAACCGAGAAGTTGTTGAAGGCCGGGTCAAACCGACAAGTTGTCAAAGAAGTCAAGCCAACAAGTGGTTGAAGTAAAACGTGTCGATAGAACCGACAAGTAAGAACTTGTCAAGGAAAAATAGTCGGGTCTAAAAGATCGACAATATTGGTATACTTGTCTAGTCGGTTTCATCCGACAAGTAAAAAGAAAAGGAGTTCGGCGTGGAATTTTCTATGTAACTGAGCAGTAACTCAAGTTTGTCGGCTCGGTTTTTGCTAACTGGTATCAGAGAAAGGTTTAGGAAAGAAATCTTGTCTTAAAAGTGGAAAAGTAATTTTCTAAGGAAAGTTAAAAAATTAAAAATGGCTTCCACTTCTGATTCATTGCAAACTCCAATTTTTATAGGAAATAATTATGAATATTGGTCTCTAACAATGAAGGCTTTGTTCAGAGGTCAAGATTCCTAGGATATAGTCCAACATGGTTATTTAGAACCAGTAGACATGACATCATATAACAATCTCACACAAGCTAAGAAAGACGTCTTGAGGGAATAGAGGAAGAAAGATGGAAAGACTTTGTTCTACATACATCAAGCCATGCATGAAAGCATACTCCCAATAGTAGCAGCAGCAATTAAAGGTAAGCATGCATGGGATACATTGGAGACCGCATATCAAGGCTTGGGCAAGGTATAGACTTCCAAGCTGCAGATTTTGAGAAGAGATTTTGAATCTCTGTCAATGAAATATTCAGAGATTGTAGACACATTCTACACCAGAGTTGTTGGTTTGATAAATCAACTTAAATATCATGGAGAAACCATCACAGACCAAAGGGTGGTTGCAAAAATTCTCAGAAGTCTTCCCCTAAGATTTGAATCCTTGGTTGTGACCTTGGAAGAACACACATATATGTCATTGTTTACCATTGATGAGATGCAATCTTCACTCATCAATCATGAACACATATTCAAGTAGAACACAAACATCATTGGAAGGTGCATTCACAGCACAGTCATCCATAAGCCGTGGTAGAGGCAGGGGGAGAAAAAACTGCAGAGGCAGAGGCAGAGGAAGAAGTTATTCTAGAGGAGGACGGGGAAAAAGTCCTGCAAATGTTGCTGGTAGAGGAGAGAATCAGAATTCAAGTCAGCCAAGTGGTCATAGGTTTGATAAATAAAAAATCCAATGTCATTATTGTAATAAATTTGGTCATTATGCATATGAATGTAGGAAGAAACAATATGACCAAGGAAGGCAAAGCCTAAATCAATCGACCAACACCAGCACTCCGACAAGTGCAATGTTAATGGAATCTGCATCTCCAATTCAATGCAATTCTTTCCAATAAAGTCCACATGACATATGGTACTTAGATTCAGGCTGCAGCAATCATATGACTGGTAATTTGAATTTGTTTTCCAGTCTAGATAATTCGGTTTAAACTGATGTTACAGTTGGAAACAATGTCCAAGTTACTATTTTGGGAAAATGTACTGTTGGTATTCTAACCAAACAGGGGGAGAGTAAGTATATCCATAATGTCTATCATGTCGAAGGTTTGAAACATAATTTGTTAAGCATTAGACAACTGATACAAAAATGATACAGAGTCTACATAGAATATAATCACTATGTGATTAAAGACAAGCATCCAAGTGACTAGCTGATAGAAAAAGTGCCAATGACAAGAAGCTGCTTGTTTCCATTGAGTATAGTTCCCGACATGAAAGGGAAGACAAATACAAGAGCTGCATTCAAGGAAGAAAGTAAAAAAACAGTTGAGCCCCTCGACAAGAAAGAAAATGGCAGTGTTGATTTACAGGTTGCATTTCAAACAGAAGTTCAGGATGAATCCTGGTTGTGGCATTTCAGATTTGGACATTTGAATTTTGGTCGGTTGAAGCTACTACACACAAATAATATGGTGAAAGGATTGCCATTGATCGACAGACCAGAAAGGGTTTGTGAAGGATGCATTTTTGGCAAGCAGCATAGAGAGACTTTCTAGTCGGAAAGTCATATAGAGAACACACACCACTTGAAATTGTACACTCTGATATTTGTGGTCCAATGTAGACATCATCCATTGGTGGCTGCGATTATTTTCTTACTTTTATTGATGACTACTCAAGAAAAACATGGGTATATTTTCTGAAACATAAATCTGATGCATTTAGTTATTTTTAGCAGTTCAAGGCACTCGTGGAGAACCAGAGTGGACATCACACCAAGACCTTAAGGACCGATAGAGGAGGTGAATATGTTTCAAATGAATTTCTAAATTTTTGCGAGACCCGTGGCATACAAAAGCAATTCACTGCACGGTATACACCTTAGTAGAATGGTGTTGCCGAAAGTAAGAATAGAACCATCATGGAGATGGTGCGCAACATGTTGGTAGCCAAGCATTTTCCAAATGAATATTGGGATGAATCAGTCACAACTGCTATTTACATTATGAACCGGTGTCCGACAAAGAGTGTGAAGAACAAAGTTCCTCAAGAAGCATCAACATGTATGAATCATAGTGTTTCTCATTTAAAAGTTTTTGGTTGTGTTGCATATGATCATGTTTCAGATGAGCTGAGAAAGAAGCTAAACAACAAGGAACATAAATGTATTTTTGTCGGCTATTCTGAAGACACAAAAGCATACAAGTTGTATGATCCTGTCGCAAGGAAAGTGATAATAATTCGAGATGTTCAATTTGTCGAGAATGAATCATGGGATGGAACTGTCAACATAAATGTCAAGATTGTGTCGAATGTCGACAATGATGACATGGTGGAGGAATTAGTACAAACACAACATGTAATTCAATCGGTTCCAGCATCAACGACTCCCATGACACCACGACATGGTTCAGCATAAAGACCATTGACACAAGTGGTAGCTCAAGATACGCCGACAAGTACACAAAGAGGACAACATACTCCATCAAGCATTTCGTCGAGGTCGACTTCAACAGAACCGGTGAAGACATGAAGTCTGCGTGAAATATATGAAGCTGGTACACCAAATACATTCTCTCTTTGCATTATTTTCTCCTACATATGATCCACTAACATTTGCAGAAGTTGCTGAAGAAGAAGTATGGGCACAAGCCATGGATGAAGAAATAGAATGTATTGAGAAGAATCAGACATGGGAGCTGGTAGATGTACCAAAAGATAAGGATATAATCAACGTCAAATGGATTTATAAGACAAAGCAAGATGCTGATGGGAATGTGTAGAAGCACAAAGCAATAGTGGTAGCAAGAGAGTTCACACGATAGCCTAGCATAGAATTCAATGAAACTTTTGCACCTATTGCATGCATGGATACAATCAGAACAGTCTTGGCCATTGCCGCACAAAACAAATGGCATGTTTATCAAATGGATCAAGTCAGCATTTTTGAATGGATATCTAGAAGAGGAAGTATATGTGGAACAACCACAAGGCTATGAAGTTCTAGGTCTAGAGCATAAAGTGTATAGGCTGAAAAATGCACTCTATGGTTTGAAGCAAGCTCCTAGAGCTTGGTACAGTCGGATTGATTCCTATCTCATTGAAAATGGATTTCACATAAGTGAAAGTAAATCGACATTGTACACCAAAGTGAATGAGAAAGGTAAGATGTTAATTTTATACTTTTATGTAGATGATTTATTATTTACTGGTGAATTTGGCATAGAGGAATTTAAAACAGTCATGGAAAGTGAATTGGAAATGACTAATCTGGGGCTTATTAAGTTTTTTCTGGGAATTGAAGTTCAGCAGTCTGAAAGTGGTATTTTTATATCATATTCAAATTATGCAAGTGAAGTTTTAAAAATATTTAACATGTCTAATTGCAAGACAAACCCAACACCAGTAATAACAGGTTTAAAATTGAGCAAGGATGATGAAGGATCAACTGTAGATCCTACGCTGTTCAAAAGGCTTGTTGGAAGCCTTATGTATTTGACAGTGACAAGACCAGGAATCATGTATGGAGTAAGTCTAATCTCAAGATTCATGGAGTCACCAAAAGACTCACATTGGCAAGCAGGCAAAATAATTTTGAGGTATGTAAGTAGCACAAAATACCTTGGCATTATGTATTCAACCTCAGAAAATTTGAAACTCACTGGCTACACTGACAGTGACAATGGAGGAAACATAGATGACAGGAAGAGCACATCTTGGTACACATTTCATTTTGGTACAGGTGTTGTTTCATGGGCTTCAAAGAAACAACCCATAGTAACTCCGTCTTTAGCAGAAGAAGAGTATGTTGCAGCTACAAGCGCTGCACGTCAAGCTGTCTGGATGCAGAGAGTGTTAAATGACTTGTCACAGAACCATAAAAAACCGATAACCATCTTCTGCGACAACAATTCAGCCATTGCATTATCAAAGAATCATGTGTTTCACAAGAGAACCAAGCACATCGACATAAGGTTTCATTTCATAAGAGAGTTGGTGAACAACANTCGACTTGCAGACATCTTTAAAAAACCATTGGGAAATGACACATTCTAGTATCTTCGTAGTTCTCTTGGAATGACAAGTTCTTCATAGTGAACTCTGTCATGCACAAAGCATGTTTAAGCTCTAAAACATTTTGTAAATTTTGTTTAAAAAAAAACATCCCTATCTGCTCATAATTAAGGGGGAGCGTTGGAAATATTAATTACTTGTAGATCCCTATTGGAGCTCAGCGGACTCTATCAGATTTTGTATCAGCTTAGATCTTGTCGGTCAGTCTAACAAGAGTGAAGAGTCCATGATTCGACAATCTAAACCATTCGAATTAATTTCTGAAGCTAAGTTTGTAGGTAGATAGTTATTACAGCCATTAATGGCAAGTCTATAGATTCATGAAGAAGCAATTTCAGGTTGTCTATAAATAGAAGAAGAAGTTTGTAAATCATTTTTAACTCTAGGTGAGAAAAAGAGAGAGAAAGAGAGAACTCTGAGCAGAGAGTGAAGTTGAAGCTCAAGATTATGTGTGCGTGATTCTGTCAAGGAGCCGAAACTCTGTAAAAGGACCAGTCAGTGAGCCAACAAGTTTGGATCAGTCGGAGAGCCGACAAGTTTGTATTACCTTTTTATTATTATTTCCGGACAAGTTATTTATATGAAATATTTTATGGTTGAATGCATGTTTATTTAGCCACACATTCTCCAGAGTTACTTTTGTAAATGTTGTTTACAATTACGGTAAGTGAAAGATCAAGAATCCATAAATTTCTCACCCAGTGAAAGTTCCAGGTGTTATGGTAGAGTGGTTGACTCAAGTCTTCCTAAATGTTTGGTTATATGTTTTTATAGTTCTGTTGAATTGTTGATTGTGTCGGTTTTTACTCCATCTTACTAGCAGGTGAAAAACTTTTGTAATTTCTTAAGTCTTTTAGACTAAGAAATATCATTTGTAAATTCTGACTAAAACCAAACCAGAGCAAGTGAATCCAAGTAAAACGATCGAGTAAAACCAACAAGTTGTTTAAGTGGTCAAGTCGACAAGTGGTCGAAGTAAAACCTGTCAGTAGAACTGACAAGTAACTATCAGTAAAATCGACAAGTAAGAACTTTTCAAGGAAAAATAGTCGGGTCTAAAAGGTTGACCATATTCGTATACTTGTCTAGTCGGTTTCATCCGATAAGTAAAAATAAAAAGAGGTCGGCGTGCAATTTTTTATATAATGACCAGTAACTCAAGTTTGTTGGCTCGGTTTTCGCTAACCTGTCTCACATCTAAAGACCTTTTTGATTTATCGATGGGATCCAGAGCACATAGAGAATCCCCAACTAGAGAACTATATGATAAACATGAAGGAGTGCCACCCCATGGTGTTGGACGTTCTAATCAAGATCAAGAATGAGACAGACCCCTCGCTCACCTTTAGGCGCACTTGCAGTGAGGGTATTTGTGGATCCTGTTCCATGAACATCAACGGTTGCAACAGCCTCTCCTGTCTCACCAAGATTGACACCACCTTTGAATCCACCACCACCTTCATGCCCTTACCGTACATGTTCGTCATCAAAGACCTGTTAGTGAACATGACCATTTTTTATAATTAGTACAAGAGTGTACAATCCTTGGTTCAAGAGGAAGACACCCTCGTCCAATCGAAAAGAGATTCTCCAGAGTAAGAAGGATTAGGACAAGCTCGATGACATGTACGAGTGTATTATTTGCACTTGTTACAACACCTCCTGCCCTAGCAACTAGTGGAACCCCTAGAAGTATATTGGCTCCGTTGCACTCTTCCACGCTAACATGAAAGACTTTGGTTATAAATTTCTTAAATTGGAGGCCCTAGTTTCAGACAAAAGACTCTTTCACACTAATTTGATACCATGTTAGAGTTCCAATCATATATTAGAGTTTTAATCATATAGTAGTATTAATTATTTGTAGCAGAAACAAAATAGGATCACTAAAATATAACCATGCATAGAAACAAAGAGACGCAAAGATTTTATCCTAGGAAATTACAACGGAGAAAACCCAACAATCTTTCTTATTCGGAAATATCAGTTCAAGATACAAGTACAACCATATATAAGAGTGATTAGATACAAGAATGATCCCAAAGATATCAAACCGAAAAGGAGTCTTCATCCAACCTTTGTCTTTCTCTCTCCTACGCATTTTGTTTGTTGACTTGAACAAACTTCTTAGTGAGAATGAGGAAACGTCCTCTCTATTTATACTTGTATGAGGATTTTCCTTTCCACATTTGTTGGGGGCTAACTTGCACATTTTAAGGAGCCAACTTGCCTTATACATAATAATTATTATTATTATCTTCTTGGGGGGTGACTTCTAGCATAACAATATTGCTTTTATTATTTTCTCTGGGTTGAATTGGTGTGAGGATGCCTCATGTAGTCATAACACCACTATGGAAATCCCCAAAGTTTCTCTATTTCATGGCATGTTTCGTTTGATGTATGGACCAATACTGCAAGTTGACCTTCTATTGTAGAGCTTTCTTTTATTAATCTTAGGGGACTTGTGGGATACGATTTCTTTGTTTTGGTAAGACTAGCAGTCCTTGGCTCAGGAATATGGCCTCCTAACCCCCAATTAGCATTAAGTTATGGAGTTGGTAAGGCTTGTTAAGACAATTCACAATTCACATAATCAAACAAGTTAGGACCATTTTCCCTTAAGCTCTCTTGAACCTCAAATCTAACTACCCATAGGGAAGCCTCCTTTGGCCTTGAGAGATGACCTAAACGCTAGAAATACAAATACTAAGGTGACAATGGTATTTCTCTTTCAAAGTTGCAGTCTCTAGAACTAGTTTATTAGGGCTTTCTTTACTTAGGTGCTAAATTGAGTTGTAACACAACACTTTCAGGCATCATCTTTGGTTGAGCGCCCTCCTTGTTAATCTCTTGTGGCATGTGTGCTTGCATTCTAGCTACTTGTAGAAGGGGTCATCTCCTTCCTCATGGATTGGTTATCTATTGTTGACACTTGTTCTTGTGTTGGATGCTCCTATTTTTTTTATGGATGGTCTATTTGGTTAATGGATTGATGAGTTGGCATGGAGGTTGGTGTTTGGTTGTTATGTGGATATTCATTATACATATGTTGATGTTTTCCCCCACTTGATGGATTATTACACCGATATCTCTTTGTTGGCCTTGATTTATGGAAGCAACCTCTTGTGCTTGTTGAATTGTTCTACATTAATTAATTTTCCCTTGATGAGCACCCACCCTTTGGAAGGTTGTTTCCACACTCATCTAAGCCATTTTTGATGGGGGCATCCTAGCTTTGGGAGCAATTATAGTTTGATAGTTCCTAGAATTATGCCATCTCAAGGCCATTAGATGCAAAGTGTCCATAGGCTATCCACAAAGTAGTTATAATAGAAAACATGATAAATAATGAGGAAGTTAGCGATTCTAGAATTGTTGTTTAAAGAGTTGCATCTTATTTTTTCCTTATGTACCTTTTGGATATTTTTCATGGAGAGCTTTTACATTATCTGAGGAAGCGCTCCACCTTTTGAGTCCTTTTTTCTTGGAGTGCTACCTTTGGAGGCTAGGTTTGAATTCTTGTCATCATTCACCCTCATTTGATGGATACACCCCTTTCTTGGTCCTTTCTCCTTTTGAATATTGTAATTGTGGTTTTCATCACCATATTTCATAGATGTTGTTAGAGTTTGTTAGGATTTGTTGGAGTATTTTGATTTGTTTACTCCATCTTTGGCTAGATCTAGGGTGATAATCTAGTGTGCTCATATTTTATT
The DNA here is from genome assembly GCA_001517045.1 of Pseudotsuga menziesii. Taxonomy (NCBI): domain Eukaryota; kingdom Viridiplantae; phylum Streptophyta; class Pinopsida; order Pinales; family Pinaceae; genus Pseudotsuga; species Pseudotsuga menziesii. The sequence continues at coordinate 183,140 of LPNX010063795.1, forward strand.
TTAAAATGAGATGGAGCTACAGCCTAAATAAGGGTTGACTCTAATTTCTTTCTCATGTTTTGATTGGGGGAGAAATCCCACTAAGACTCAATGAGATATCTTTTGGTTCTTATGGATGGTTGGTGTTAGCTCTCCATTGAAGGATTTGTTTATTTTTCAAGCTTGGTTTTATGGATGGATCTTCAAATTATTAATGGATTTGAGGTAACAAAGAATACACTATCTATCATATATGTGGTTGTTATTACTTGGAAGTCTAGGTGCCTATTTTCTTTTTTAAATCAAGTGTTTTTCAAAGCCTTCCATGATGGTTTTCCTCCTTAAAATTCCATTTGAAATTCTTGCTCTGAAACTTTCCCTTTGATTGATTTGGAAATTAACCTAGCCTTTAGAGAGAAGATAGGGATGTATGCTAAAACCTTAGCCATTTTTAATCATTCCAAGAAACCCTTATGCGATCCTTGATTGGCCCCTTTTTTCCCATTTGATAAGGCACTGGTGTCTAATACCTTCCTCACATATACAATCTCCTTTGCATAAACACTTTGTTTTTCTAGGGTTCTTCAATTTCACCGTGTGCGTCATTGCTAAACCTTATTAATCCTTGTTAGGGATTCTTCCCTTGAGCTAGAGGAGAGCTAGCCTAAATAGAAAAATATGGTTAGGTGTGTTGAGATTGGCCTCCCTCTTGTTTATCCATAAGCCATCAATTGGTGTTAAGGATTTAATCTATAGATGTTGTCCTGTGTGATAACATGGATCATTCCCAAGCAAGATCTGTTTAAAATGAACATTGGAGTGTTGTGGCATTTTTGGATGGATTGGGTTGGAGTTTCGGTAGGCCCTTTCATCTGTATGTATATGGTTGGATTTACCCATTGTTCAACAAAGGAATTCCTTTTCCTTGGTGCTCAATGCGAAATGGGTCTTTGATGACCTTGAGGATAGTTGGGTGTGGCAACGTCCTCATGCATGATCCATTTGTTTGCATTATATGCTACGAGATTTTAATTGTTTTGTGACCTACTAGGGAATACCCTTTAAAGCTAGGTCGACAAAGAATTAGAGTGAATTTCGAGTCTTGTTGGTGTCGATTCCACTAACCCAAGTTCAGTCTTCCTTGCCCGTCCAACAAAGCCCAAGGCACCGGTTCGACAGAGTGTAACTCTGTTGGCAACACCTGCGACGCAAGTGAGGTCTCAATTGAGATACCTATGGGGACTGCAAGAACCAAGCTTCTACAGTTATGGAAGGGGACTTCTTCATGATAACGCTGATAGATCTCCCGAACAAAACAAAGGGATAGACTACCGTAAACACATGCAACATATAAATATACATATCTAAAGCATGTCTACCATCATTATTATCAACATTCCACAGTAATTAGTGCGACAAACTCATAAAGATTCTTACACAAAATACACAAACATCATAGACACATATTTAATGTAGAAACCCATACAAGAAAAACCACAAAAGCGCTCTTCATCTAGCATGAGTAATATTTAGAATGCTTTTGGTCTGCGCACATAGCCTGTAGACTTCTCTCAATATATTCTTACGATAGATGAGTTCTTCTTTCCCTTTCTCATGCTCTCATGTATTCTTCTTCTTTTCGTCGAGCTCTCTCTCCAGATTGATATATATCAAGATTGTTATAAGCGATGCTATAAGAGTGATAAGAGTCATCCGCACACAACTTATGGATCGACCTTATATACTTATCACAACTCTTCTTCTAACCATCAACTATTTCTCAAATAATAGTAGACTAATTCTCTAACGAACCCAATAAATCCCATTACATTCATAAAGGCTCTATTGAACCAATTTACATTCATGTCCCTTCCCCAAAATATGTAGTTTTTCTAATCTAATTCAAATTGATTAGGATCTTTATCTCAAAAAATAACAAGCACATCAAGATACATAAGATAGAGCAGATACACAAGACAAATATTTTCCTCGGGGAAACCATAAAGGAGAAAAACCTGCAAACTTCCTCAGAATAGTTTCATCACTAAGACAATATCACAAGATGGAAAAACCAAAGAATAAGAAGTCTTCTGCAGCTCTCTCTCTCTCTCTCTCTCTCTCTCATCCTTGCCCTCTCTCTCACCTTATGTGAACTTGAGTGAGTGAGTGTGTGTGTGTAACTGAGGGAGGGCACTTCCCTATTTAGACACATCAACTGACTGACCTAAAACATGAATGGGCCGACCTCTTACCCTAGTAGGTCTGACTTCACATAGGGAGACTCAAAAATACATTCTATTATATTCATCTACGTGATTATTTCCCTGACTTACAACAAAGGGTTTACCGCAATGACCATAAAAAATAGTGACATCTTGTAAGGGGGGGAACACATCTCTGATTGGGTTACAACAATATACAATGATAATATACATTAGAATATCTTTCGAAGTTACAAATACAACAACATTCCCTCTTAAATAGGAAGGTATTCTCTCACCACAGTCATCAACACATTTGGTCATGTCATCGTTGTTGGATCATCATCGTCACTGCTTTCGTAGTCCTCATCTTTTCGATCATTGAATAGTGTCATCTATCAGATCTATCCATCATAGGAAGTTTCTACAGAGCCAACCCTGTTTCATGTTGGGTGCAGTCATAGTCCTCATTTGGGTCTTCATCATATCCATGAGAAATCCATTGTGTATGTACAACCCAGGGCCATACATTACATTGCCACTACAATCACCTATTTCTCCTACCATCATCTCGTCGTATCTGTATCATCTCATCATCGCACACGAAGCACAACCCAAATGCATACCACATACCACCTGCGTTCTACCACTATGCGAGAATTTCCTAGGAGCACACCAAGTGCATTATGTCTCTCGACAGTAAACTTGTGCTCTACCAACATAGGAGCACACCATGACACATTACGTCTCAACGACGAACTTTGCCCACTGCTATGCGAGAATCCCCTAGGCGCACACCAAGTTCCTTGTGACCTCTCATCATCTCTAACATGGGAACACATAAGGATTGATTACGTCCCATTAGGGGATTTTTGAGGTCTAAAATGGGCCTCATAAGAGATATAATAAAATATTATAAGTTATACATTTTTTGGGGGAGGTATATTTACAAATCACATTTTACACTACAACCAATGTAACTATGGTTAAGTTAAATTGAAAACATATCTAAAAATAAAATCAATAAAAGACATTTTTTGATGTGACTAAAAGTAGAGTACTTTGAACACATACATTGCTTTTGAATACAATATGATAAATGTACATATAATACTGATAAAATAAGATAAAGTATATTCAATATAATATGATAAATGCACTTATAGTATTCATAAAATAAAATATAGTATATTGGTTTTGAATTTTTTAAAATGGTTTATTTAATGTTCAAAATATGTTTATAAGGCCATGTATTTATAATTTATAATTTTAAACATAAATTAAATTTATATGAAAAAATTGTCATTTATTTTAATGTATGTATTTATTATATAAATCTAATTTATATTCATTAAAAATAAAATTCAATCATCCATTTATATAAATATATACATTATTCAAATAAATATATATGTTTGAATTTAAAATTTATTTTGCAGTATTTTTAAATAAATATATGAGCCATTCAAATTTAAAATATAACTTATTAATAGCCTATTCAAATTAATGCAAGCGCTATTTTATATTCATATTTAAGACAATAATATATACATCCATAATTGGGGTGGCAAGGGGGGGCAGGGTTCTCTTCACCCCGGATGGACAGATGGAAACCAAATTCTCCTGGGGGCTTGGAACGGAAACAAACAATATGGCAGAGGCATTAGCCCTATGGCAGGGTCTCTCGATTGGCAAGAATCATAGAATTACAGACCTTATAGTCTTGGGAGACTTGAGAATTGTAATCCAAGCTCTAGCTGAGAATTCCCTCCCAAACCAGATGCACCTTCGACATCTGATAAAAAAAATTCAGGTTCTTTCTTACTCTGTCCACAAAATTGAGTTCTACCACGTCCTTCGAAAACATAACTCTGCAGTTGATCATGCTGCAAATGATGGAATCACTCTTAGTTTAGGATCGTTATTGATTAATGGGATTCGATCCAATTGCCCCTCTCCATAGCACTGTGGCTGGGCTCCTGGGGCTAAATGCCTTAAGGGCTCCTTGTTTGGGGCACCTGCCACCTCCATCATTTGAAGCATGCCCCTGCCACTTAGTGAAGCGTGAGGAATTATATTGGCGCGTGTGCACACGATGGAGAGAAAGGTGGGTGATAAATGTTCGTACATTGGAGGATACTTTTCCTGCTCACAAAAGGTCTCAAGTCCCGTCGATGCACTGCGAACTCAGTGAGGTGATGGAGGAATTTATGGCTTGCATGATGGTTTCGAGTGGCAAGAATATCACGTTTATGAATGGCAGGGATATATGGATGAGAAAGGAGAAGGGTAGAGGATGTATCATCTGGTTGGTCTAGAACAGAGGCGAGCAAAAGGAGGAGCTTAGGTTGGTTTGCAGCAGAGGCGATTGCAAAGAGGTGCTGAGAGTTCTGGTGTTTTACTGCGTGATGGAAGTGTCTTCCGAATCCAAAGGCTCGTCCCTGCCATTATTGTTTGTGGAGTCTGATATTAGGGACCTTAAGAATGAAATTAAGAAGCGAAAATAGACGGTTGATACCATTGACATTGAGGGAGGAAGGCGTCTGGAGAACGTTGACAGGGACTTGGTATTCCTAAGGAAGGAGTTCAAGTGGGCAGTCAAGTGCTCTGAGAATGTTGTTCTGGGATTAATGGCTGAACTGGAGATAAAGATAGAGAAGCTCAAATTGAAAGTAGTAAAGATGGAAGCGACAAATCATCTAGGTTCCTCATCTCGCCTTGAAGAGGAAAATAAATGAACTCTTGGTTGGGAAAAATAGTTTTGATTTTTATTTCTGCATACGAAATTATGTTTTGAATTATCGTTCTAAGGTTAATAGTCTGATTGTGAATAGGGTTATGTCAAACGCTGTAAAGGTTTCTCTTTTAGATTACTATTTATGTTTCTGTTTGAACCGACTCGACCGTAACTTTATATAAGCTAGCAAAAGCTGAACTCTCTTTTTCGCTTCCACAAGGGTGTTTTGTAACTTGGGTCTATCACTGTGGTTATACCACCTTTTTAATATATCATAACCATTACTGTAAAAAAAAATATACATCCATAATACCATTAAAACATGTTTTGAAATCTTTTTATTGATTTTAAAATTATTTTGTTATGGCGTGTATCCCATATGTCGTGTTTCTACTGCACTAATATCCAATAAAACAATTATAACATATTGCGTATCCCATAAGCGTGTTGTTATCTAATATCCATTACGATAACACTTATGTGATTTTGGTTTAACTAGATTCTAACAGTATCGATATAAGCATTTGATATTTAATTAATTATATTGTGTTTAAGATTTAAACATTTATATATTTAATAAAATATATATTATATGTTTAGGATTAAAAATATATATGATACTGAAAAGTATTTATATGGTTTTGATTTATAATTTTTTTTTAATTTATTATATAATAATAATAATGAGGTAATTTTGGTTTGAAATAAATTATTTAGTTTTTTGGTATTTGTAATTTATATTTATCTTGAAACATAAATAGAACTCTTTTCTAAGTACTTTAAGAGTACTCTAGTACATTCATATTATATACAAAAGTAATCTATGAGTACTTTTTTCATTATGAGTACTTTACTTACAACGTTGTTATGGTTAACTATGGGTTTTCATTCACCATTTATAATTTGACAAATAATCGTCTATAACTAAACCAATTCCACCTCAACTATTATAGATGATGTTATCCTATAGAATGTGATTGGTTCTTGTAAAGTTAATTTTGATAGTACATTTATTCTTTGAAGACCCATTTTTGACCTCATAATTTCCTTAATGAAGGACAACCTGCATATCGCACCATGACTCATTACATCCAAGGACAACCTCAAGGACTCATTACATGCAAGGATAACCTGCTTACCACACCAGGACTGACTCACATCCAAGGAAGACCTTCCAGGAGTGATTCATCCAAGGATAACCTACATACTACACCATGACTCATTACATCTGAGGACGACTTGACAAGATTGATTATGTCCCAGGACAACCTGCATACTACGTTAGGACTGATTACATCCGAGGACAACTTGTATTCCTTCCCATGCGAGATCTTGTTCTAGTGCATTTGCGTCTTTCGGTCTTCTCGTCATCTCTAGCATGGGACATGCTAGGGTTGATTACGTCCGAAAACAACTTGCGTCTACCACCATGCAAGAGCTCGTCACTCCCTCTTTCTAGGGATCTCGATATGGATAACACCAAGTCTCTCTCTAAAGTACTCAAACTTTACTCTGGCTAATGGCTTGGTCAACACATCGACTATCTTTTCGTTCGTCGCCACGTACTAGAGCTTCACTGCTCCTCTCTGCACCTTATACTAGATATAGTGATACTTGTTCTAAATGTGCTTCGACTTGTCATGGAACACTGGATTCTCTGACAAATTCACGCAACTCTGGTTGTCAAAAAAGATACAAGTCACCTCTAGTTCGAGATCAAACAAATCAGATAGTAGCTTTCGAAGCCATATTACCACACAACTAGCCGAACAAGCTACAACATACTCTGTTTTGGTTGTACTTAGCGCAACGTAGGACTGCTTCCTGCTAAACCAGGAGATCATACCGGATCCCAAACTGAAGCATCATCCCGAAGTGCTCTTCCTATCAGTGGTGTTTCCTTTGCAATTTGAATCAACATAATCGTGCAAGTTAACCTTCTGATTCACATAATACTTGATCCCATAGTCAACGGTACCCTTCAAGTACCTCAATACATGCTTTGTAGCTATCAGGTGAACATGTCTCAGATTCGTCTGGAACTGTCTAAGGGTGTTCATAGAAAAGCATATGTTTGGTCTTGTGTTTGTCAGGTACATCAATGAACCAATCACCTGACAATACATCATGACATCAACTATATCTGATGAAGAATCACACAGTAACTGCAAGTTTGATGCCATAGGTGTGGTTATCGCCTTGCAGTCCAGTATTCAAAATCTTCATTGAATACTTTCCTTGACCAAGAAATATCCCATCTGTAATTTTCCACACCTCTTTGCCTAAGAAGTAGTGCATCATCCCTATGTATTTCATCTCGAACTCAACAAAAATCCTTCACCTTGCATCTTCAATTAGTTCATCCTCGCTTGTAAGAAACAAGTCATCGACATATAGCAGGAGTATCACCGGTCTTCCGTCTTCAACCTTGTAGTAAAGGTTGTAATCCTCTTTACTCTTGGTAAAGACTAAGCTCATGAGGAAGCTATCCATCCTTTTGTACCATGTAAATATTCTCAAATTCTGAGATCTTTTATAGTCACTCCCTGTGAAGCGAAGTGCCATCCTCCCTCTGCATATTGTACTCTTTGCATCAGGACATTCTCTTATGGAGTGACATGTAGCCTCAACCCTCCTATGCTATTGATCTTCATGTATCCATCAGCTTCATGTCTCAAGGTCACTGGAAACCAAGATCCTCAATCTTGAACTTTGTTGGAAGTTCCTCTTGCACCCATATGTGATCTTTTCGTGCTCAGTAGGATTCCATCTTCAACCTTGTAGCAAAGGTTGAGATCTCCATCACTCTAGGTGATCTTCAAACTCCTCATGTAACTGTATGTGCTATCCCATGGGTTCCTTCTGAGTGCGTACAAATCCTTTTGTGCACATGTGGTTCTTTGCTCGATATACACTTCTGTTTTACTCGAGAAGTGTGTCTGGTCAATGGAGTATGGGACGCCATAATATACTCCCTCTTGAGAGGAACCCCAAACCTTGCTTTATATTTCTCGATGTTTTCATCTCATGCATGCTTGATCTTGTAGATCCACATTGAAGACACTCACTACAATACAACCCTATGATTAGCATCTCTTTTAGCTTCCTTTTTAGCGTCCACCAACACTTTTAGTGTAGTTTTCATCATTTTTGGACAAAATGGACGCTTTTCCATGGGATGGCACTTTTAATGGCGTTATTTATGTCCCTTTTTAAAATTTGGCACTATTTTGGACGCTAATTAACATCCCAATTAGTGTCCCAATTAGCATCCCAATTAGCATCCCAAGTAGCGTCCGAATTAGCATCCCAATTATCGTCCCATTTTAAAAGTTGGTGCTATTGTGGACACTAATTAGCATCCCAATTAATGTTCCAATTAGTGTTCCAATTAGCATCACGATTATCATTCCAATTAGAATCCCAATTAACATCCCAACTAACGTCCAAAAAAACATCCCATATAACGCCCAAAATAGCCTAAAAAACGTCCTGAATAACATGTCACCATTATATTAATCTGGGGTTAGCGACAAAAATTTCGCCATGAATTTCGGCAGGAAAAACATCCAACATAGATTGAAGTATAGAACCAATAATTGCACCTATAAAACATCCAACATAACGGCAGGTATAGAGCCAGGTATAATGCCTGGAATAATGCTGGAAATTTCGAAAGGAACCGCGCTAGGAATTGCAGTAGGTTTAGAGCTAGGAATTGTGTTCAGAAAACATCTGACATAACGCCAGATATATTAATGTCAATGTCAATGATCATGATTCATGTGATAGTACTTTTGGATCTTGATTTATCATAGTGGCACCTAAATGGTCGTAATCATGACAGTTTTGGATCTTGATTAATCCTAATGAGGGGTAAATGATCTTAATGTCACCTAAATTTCTCTAATGGCATTTGAGTGTCCCCAACAACATTTGATAGACCCTAATGGCATCTGATTGGCCTAACAACACGACGATGATGCATTACAATAATTATGATGGAGCATATGGATATGATTTGATAAGTATAATACTATATCATCCATTCTTATGAGATAGTAGGGCTCCTTGCTCATTATTATCACAATTATGTTGATGATGACTACGACGACGAAAATGATGTTGATTTATTCTATGATGATGATGACGATGTGGATGTCAATGATTATTATGCATGTGGTAGAAATTTTGGATCCTAATTGATTCTAATGGCACCTAAATGTCTGTAACGACATCTAAAAGGCCCTATTATCATCTAAATGACTGTAATGACATATAAATGACCTTAAAAATTACATGACATGAATCTTAATGGCGACAATTTGGCACCAGTAATTAAGGAATTGTGTATGGAGTCATGCCAACAACTAGAAGTCTTCAAGATTCTACCTGCATTAAAAAAATGCTAAAATTGGAAGTACTATCAGTGGCAGGGATAGCAGGTGTCACCGATGAGTTTGTTAGTGAACTGCTCGCTTATCTAGGCTATGACTTGAAAGAGATTTCTCTATTTCGATGTGGCTAAGTGGTTCAATTTCTTTAGTGTTTTAAATTAGTTAAGTTCAAATAACTTGAATAGTGGAATATCTTTCAGAGCACATCTCGTGCTTACATTAGTTTGATACCTATGTTATTGAGGGTGTTTGTTGGTCACTAGATAATTTTAATGTAGAAAGCTGATTGATGGTGCCCTAGAATCTATAGGTGTTATTTGTTGTGCACCAAATGATCTCATCCTAGACAACCTTTCTCTCTTGACTGATAGAACACTTGTCCACCTTGAAAATGGATCTAGATCACTTCAAACCTTATCATTAAAAATATGTTCATTCATGTTAGTGAATGGTGCATAACTATTTCTAAGGGGTGTGAAGTAAAATTGTTGCAAGAAACATTCCCGTTGAATGTTTTTGATAATGCTTCTTATGCATGTTATTATGATTGTTGTTTAGTCTAGAGTTTAAACTAACCTTTATAAAATATATCCTGCTGATGCTTATATAAATCTTTCCATTGCTATAACAACCCTCATTTGTTGAAGACTTTGATGTAAGAAGCATCCAATACCAAGAAGATATACTATACTTTTGCAACTGAAACTCTTCGTTAGATGGATTTTTTTTTCCTTTTTTTGGTATTTACTTGCAAATGTCTAAACCACTTCTAGATATACCACATCATGTATTTAGAAATACCATTTGATTTATTTCTAATCAACTTTGGGATATAAACATATTTTTTTAATTCTCTTTCTTAGTCCCTTGGTCCCATCAACTAGGTTTAAAATATTTCTTTTTATCGAGATGACAACAATATATATGCTAAGTATTTTTAATTTTTGTTTCCTTGGATGAATTTTAAAAAATTTTAAGCAGAACTTTAGATATTGAACATCTACATCCAAGTTTTGGTGGTTAATTTAGTTTAGTATAAAGAAAATTGTCATTTCCTAGGTATTGTCTGTAATGCAGCCTTTTGTTTCTTTTCGAATGGTAACTTTGCAGAGAAATCCGTGATGCTTCCCAACATTCCTTGATGGAATGCCTAATAAATCCATTGGCGTAGATTAGTGCACCTCACCCATGATGATTCGAATTGGGCACCTGTTAGCATTGGCACTAGCCATGGAATACCAATAATGGTTCTATAACCTTTAACATACCATCATTTTTTGTTTGGAACTCATCTCATTATATACATGTTCCTTGGTGAGTCATGTGGGTTTGCACAAAACTCATAGGAATGTATCCTCAACTTTTGTTGGTTGATAATGGAATTTGGTATTGAGAAATTTACAAAAGAATGTGATATTTTCCAAAACATAAGGCATAAAATGTTCCTCATCTTAGTATTCCCCAACATAATGTCACTGCAAATTTAATGAACATAAATCATACATATTAAGTGTGTGTTGGTGTATAATAAATAGGCGAAGTCTCAAAGAGTTGTGTCTTATCATACCTTGTGACCATTCCATGGTATTTAAAATGTTATAAGTATTTGCATCAATCATCACATTCATCATCATCATTATATTTTTATCCTTATGGGCACTCAACTATATCCTATTTAACCAGATATTTCTAGTTATGAAAATTGTTATTTGGAACTACTAACCATAAGTGAGATATTTTTGGTTATCAAAATTGTTATTTGGAACTACTTATCATTCCAATTAGAATCCCAATTAACGTCCCAATTAATGTCCAAAAAAACATCCCATATAACACCCAAAATAGCCTAAAAAAACGTCATGAATAACATATCACCATTATATTAATCTAGGGTTAGCGACGTGAATTGGACCAAGAAAACATCCAACATAGCGCCAGGTATAGAGCTAGGTATAGCACCTGGAATAATGCCAAAAATTTCGAAAGGAACCGCGCTAGGAATTGCACTAGGTTTAGAGCTAGGAATTGTGTTTGGAAAACGTCTGACAGAACGCCCGATATATTAATGTCAATGTCAATGATCGTGATTCATGTGATAGTACTCTTGGATCTTGATTTATCATAGTGGCACCTAAATGATCGTAATCATGGCACTTTTGGATCTTGATTAAGCCTAATAAGGGGTAAATGATCTTAATGTCACCTAAATTTCTCTATTGGCATTTGAGTGTCCCCAACAGCATTTGATAGATCCTAATGTCATATGATTGGCCCTAACAACATGACGATGATGCATTACGATAATTATGATGGAGCGTATGGATATGATTTGATAAGTATAAGACTATATCATCCATTCTTGTGAGGTAGTAGGGCTCCTTGCTCATTATTATCACAATTATATTGATGATGACTACGACGATGACAATGATGTTGATTTATTATATGATGATGATGACGATGTGGATGCCAATGATGATTATGCATGTGGTAGCACTTTTGTATCCTAATTGATTCTAATGGCACCTAAATGTATGTAACAGAATCTAAACGACCCTATAATCATCGAAATGGTTGTAACGACATATAAATGACCTTAAAAATTACATGGCATGAATCCTAGTGTTGACAGTTTGGCACCAGTAATTAAGGAATTGCGTATGGAGTCATGCCAACAACTAGAATCCTTCAAGATTCTACCTGCATTAAAAGAAATGCAAAAATTGGTAGTGTTATCAGTGGCAGGGATAACAGGTGTCACCGAAGAGGTTGTTAGTGAATTGCTCGCTTATATAGGATATGACTTGAAAGATATTTCTCTATTTGGTTGTGGGTAAGTGGTTCAATTTCTTTAGTTTTTTAAATTGGTTAAGTTCAAATAACTTGGATAGTGGAATGTCTTTCAGATCACATCACGTGCTTACATTAGTTTGATACCTATGTTATTAAGGGTGTTTGTTGGTCACTAGATAATTGCATAACTATTTCTAAGGGGTGTGAAGTAAAATTGTTGCAAGCAACATTCCTGTTGAAAGTTTTTGATCTTCTTATGCATGTTATTATGATTGTTGTTTAGTCTATAGTTTAAACTAACCTTTATAAACCATATCCTGCTTTTTCTTATATAAATCTTGCCATTGCTAGAACAACTCTTATTTGTTGATGACTTTGATGCAAGAAGCATCCAATACCAAATATATATACTATACTTTTGCAACTGAAACTCTTCGTTAGATGCATTGTTTTTCCTTTTTTTGGTATTTAGCTTGCAAATGTCTAAACCATGTATGGGATATAACATATCATGTATTTAGCAGTACCATTTGATTTCTTTCTGATCAAATTTGGGATATAAATGTATTTTTTTAATTCTCTTTCTTAGTCCCTTGGTCCCATCAACTAGGTTTAAAATATCTTTTTTATCGAGATGACAACTGTTAGTTTTTCAACATTCAAGCTAGCATTATGTTAGGATCTTTAACTAAGAGAACAAAAAGTATAGCAATCAAACACAAGAGACAATGAACACAGTGTTTTTCCTCGGGGAAACCATAAATGGAGAAAACTCCGCAAATTCCTCAGAGATAGAATTAGCACAAAAGGTAAAACCACAAAACAGTAAGATGCTCTCTCGACAGCAGTAACCTTCTTCTTGTCTAGTCCCAATTTCTTCTTCTTCCTCAACTATGCACTACACTTAAGTGTGTTTGTGTTGTGTGCTAAATAGAGAGTCCAAATCCCTATTTATACTAATTTTGGCATGACTAAAATCCTACTAGGGCCGACCTCTACTAGGAGAGTCTAATAACCCTAGTGCCTCGGAACTGTCGGGACTTTAACTCTTAGACAATAGGAGGGTTACCCACAATGACTTGACATGACTTGTTTACATTATTGATTCTCCCGATCAGAACATCAGGGCATGACATAACATGATAACATCCCAGAATAAACATCGGGTTACAATAGATAAGAAATACAAGTGAAATACATTTCGAAGTTACAATTACATCAACACTCCCTCTTAACTAGGAAGGTATGCTCTTGACACAATTTTCATCACTGATCTTCTTCTCTGGATCTTCTCGTCATCTGCATCTCCAAGTCATCTTCGTCTTCAAGTCATCTTTATCTTCATGCCATCTTCTTTTCTAGATCTGGATCATCACTCGATCTGGATCATCATCACTGGATCTAGATCATCATAATTGGACATCATCACTGGATCTGGATCATCACTCGATCTGGATCATCATCGCTGGATCTGGATCATCATCACTGGATTGGATCTAGATCATCACTCGATCTGGATCATCACTGGACTGGATCTGGATCATCACTCGATCTGGATCATCACTGGACTGGATCTAGATCATCACTCGATCTGGATCTCTCGGAGTCATCATAACTGGATCTGGATCATCACTCGATCTGGATCTGGATCATAGCTTACTCTGGATCTCCTCTGGTCATCATCATATGTGCTATCTCATGATTCTTCTCGTCACAAGAAGTTCTACAGATCCAACCTTCTTTCATGTTGGGTGTATACCTACCTCCTTGTAGGTCTTTGGTAGCCCTTACATCTGACCTACTCATTATAATGGCGATAGCCCTTACATTTGACCTACTCATTAGAATGGCCAACATTCACATCTGACATGGGAGGAACTTAATCCTTTAGCCATGACAGAATGGCACAACCCTTACATCTGACCTACTCATCAGAATGGAGGTAGCCCTTACATCTGACCTACTCGTCAGAATGGCCAGCACTCACATATGACATGGGAGGAACTTAATCATTTATCCATGATAGAATGGCACAGCCCTTACATTTGACCTACTCGTCAAAATGGTGGTAGCCCTTACATTTGACCTACTCATCATAATGGCCAGCACTCACATCTGACATGGGAGGAACTTAATCCTTTATCCATGACAGAATGGCACAGCCCTTACATCTGACCTCCTCGTCAGAATGGTGATAGCCCTTACATATGACCTACTCCTCAGAATGGCCAGCACTCACATTTGACATGGGAGGAACTTAATCCTTTAGCCATGACAGAATGGCACAACCCTTACATTTGACCTACTCGTCAGAATGGCGGTAGCCCTTACATCTAACCTACTCGTCAGAATGGCCAGCACTCACATCTGACATCGGAGGAACTTAATCCTTTAGCCATGACAGAATGGCACATCCCTTACATCTGACCTACTCGTCAAAATGGAAATAGCCCTTACGTCTGACCTACTCGTCAAAATGGCCAGCACTCACATCTGACATGGGAGGAACTTAATCTTTTAGCCATGACAGAATGGATCAGCCCTTACATCTAACCTGCTCATCAGAATGGCTATGGATCTCAACACTCATATTTGACATGGAAGGAACCAATCCTCTCACCATGACAGAATGGCTTAGCCCTTACATCTTACCTGCTCGTCGGAATGGCTATGGGACTCATCACTTTCCCTTGGAGGAAACCTCTATCTGGAGAGCACCAAGATTCTCCCTAAAGTACTCAAACTTCACCCTAGCCAATGGCTTCATCAACACATCAGCTATATGTTCCTCCATCGTAACATACTAGAGCTTCACTACTCCCCTCTACACCATATCCTTGATATAGTGATACTTGATCTCGATATGCTTCGACTTGTCATGAAACACTGGATTCTCTAACAACTTTACGCAACTTTGGTTGTCACAATGTATACAAGTAGCATCCAACTGGAGATCAAATAAATCAGACAGTAGCTTCCTCAGCCATACTGCCTCACAACTAGTTGAACAAGCTGCGACATACTCTGCTTCAGTTGTACTCAGTGCCACACAGGATTGCTTCTTGCTAAACCAAGAGATCACACATGATCCCATATTGAAGCAACACCCTGAAGTGCTCTTCCTATTGATGGCACTACCTGCCCAATCTCAATCAACATAACCCTCCAGGTTAATCTTCTGATTCGCATCGTACTTGAGCCCATAATCAACTGTACCCTTCAGGTACCTCAGAATATGCTTTGTAGCAATCAAGTGAGCATTTCTCGAATCTGTCAAGAACTAGCTCAAGGTGTTCACAACAAAGCAAATATTTGGTCTCATGTTCATCAGGTACATCAAGGACCCAATCATCTGACGATACATAGTAGCATCAACTGACTCTGATGAAGCATCACTCAATAGCTTCAGGTTGGATGCCATAGGTGTGGCCATAGCCTTGCAGTCCATCATCCCAAACATCTTTAGGATCTCTACTGCATACTTCCCTTGTCCAAGGAATATTCCATCTGCACTTTGCCACACCTCCATACCTAGAAAATAATGCATCATACCCAAGTCCTTCATATCGAACTCGGCAACAAGCTTTCTCTTCGTATTAGCAATCAACCCATCCATACCTGTCACAAATAGATCATCTACATATAGTAGAAGTATCATTGGGTTGCCATTTTCAACCTTGTAGTACATGTTGGAATCTGCTTTACTCTTGGTAAAGCCCAAACTGGATAGAAAGCTGTCAATTCTGCCGTACCATGTCCTGGGTGCCTGTTTCAAACCGTATAGGGATTTCTTCAATCTGCACACCTGAGACTCCCTGTCATGTGTCTCAAAACTGAGTGGCTGTTACACATACACTTCCTCTTCCACTACACCATTCAAGAAGGAATTCTTGACATCCATCTAGTGTATCTTCCATTTCATTACTACAACCAGAGCAAGTACTGATATGATGGAAGTGTATCTGGCTACAGGTGCAAAGGTTTCTTCATAATCTATTCCTTCTTTCTAAGAGAAACCCTGAGCCACAAATCTTGCCTTATATTTTTCAATGCTACCGTCTGCAGCATGCTTAAGTTTTTAGATCCATTTGGAAGTTACAACTGACTTCCCTTGTGGTCTTGGGACAACATCCCAAACATAATTATTCATGATCGATTGGTGTTCTTCGATCATAGCATCCTTTCATTCTTTCCATTCTGCCTCTTCTTCATAACTGGAAGGTTCTTTATCAATGAAATCACATAGTAAGGCTACATACCCAGAGCAGGATCTAGTCCTCTTTCTTTCTCTGTGATTCTCTTCTGGAGCCCCATATCTTTCCGCACCTTGGATAAGTTCTCGTACCCAAGTAGGTTTCCTCTTATGAGGATTCTTCTCCAGAGGTGGATCTACAAGTCTTTGTGGTTCTTCAAATTCTCGATCTTCTTCGTTCATGGTTGTATCATGAACTCTGGGTACTTCTGCTTCTTCGGATTCTTTAGCAGGCTTCTTTCTGGATTTTTTGTAAGCTGTATCTTCATCAAATGTCACAGCCCTGCTGATGTCAATCTTCTTGAATCCTAGGAAGTATATTCTATAATCCTTCGAGCTTTCAGAGTATCCCACAAATATACCCTTCTTTCCTGAAGGATCTAATTTAGTCCTCTTCTCTTTTGGAATCTGTATGTACATTGGACAGCTGAATATTTTGAGATGGTTGACTTTTGGTTTCTTGCCGGAGAATACTTCTTCAGGAGTCTTGTTCTCGAGTACTCTATGTGGAGTACGGTTCTGTACATACACCGCTGTTCGGGTAGCTTCCGCCCAAAGATGCATAGGAAGGTATTGATCATGAAGCATTGCTCTTGCAGCTTCCATGATAGTTCTATTCTTCCTTTTTGCAATCCCATTCTGTTGTGGATTATAAGGAGTGGACAACTCCCTCTTAATCCCTCATTCTTTGCATAGCTCTTTGAATTCATTTGAAGTGAATTCTCTGCCATTATTTGATTGAAAAGTTTTGATATTCTTTTTAGTGTGATTCTCGATCAAGGATTTGAATCCCTTGAACTTGATGAATACTTCGTCTTTGTTCTTCATGAAGTAAACCCATGTCTTCCTAGAAAAATCATCAATAAAGGAAACATAATATGCATACTTAGTGAGTTTGATGACATAGGACCGCATACATCGGAGTGGATGATTTCCAAGATTCCTTTTGCTTTGCTTTCACTGCTTGGAAATGTCTTCTTTGTATTCTTTCCTTTCACACATCCTTTGCAGACCCCATCATGTTTTGCTCGGATTTCTGGAAGACCTTCAACAGCTTTGCTTGCAATCGGCAGTGCTCTGTAATGCACATGTGCAAGCCTTCTATGCCAAATTTCACTTGGCTCTAATGTGTCATGGACCAAGGCTTGTTCTGGATTACCCTTTAATTTGTACAAACCTCCTTCTTGTTCAGCAATCACTATTGCATCATCAATAGTCTTTCCTTTTGGCCACATGATGACTTGACCATCTATGAATACAACCCACATTCCTTTTGCATCTAATGTCGATATGGAGAGGAGGTTCTTCTTGAGTCTGGCACAAACAATACTTCCTTCATTGTTAGAGACTTTCCAGAGTCTAGTTTATTGGATATTGGTAGTCATGTCCTAGCTTCACCTTGTGAGGTGATTCATGTTCTGACAGTCTTACAAAGGATTCCTTGAATCCTGTCATATGTTTGGAAGCCCTGCTATCTATGAGCCAATCATTGCTTCCATGAGTAATGTTTCCTATGAGAGCAGAGATCAAAACATATTCATCCTCGCTTAAAGAATCTTCACGTTCATATCTGGTTCTCTTCTTGGATGGTTCATCATCCTCTGCAGCATGAGCATGATGTCTTCTTTTGTTGCTCTTCTTTGTTAGCTTTGGTTTCTTAGGACAATTCTTTGCATAATGTCCTGCTTCATCACATGTATAACATATGACTCTAGATAAATCCTTTTTGTGATAGGACTTACCTCTATGGTGATGAGATCTTATTTTGGTTGACTTGGAGTGTATCGTGAGAGCTTGATCTTCACTTCCCATCTTTTCTTCTCGAGTTGCTATCCGAGCTTCTTCTTGAGAACACTCTTCCCATAGTCTGCTGAACTTGACTAACTTCTTTCTAGTACATATTCCTTGGATGAAAGAATCCCATGACCTAGGGAGGCCATTCAAGGTAGTCATCACAATCTCTGCATTTTCCACTTCTTCATCAACTGCTTCTAGTTGTTCCTTGGTTTGAGAAACTAATGTGAAGTAAGACTGGATTGTTTCTGCATTCTGAATCTTCACATTCTTTAGTTGGTTTCTCAGAGTCATCTTCTGGTTTATGTTCTTCCCTTCAAACAATTTGGTTAGGGCATCAAACATAGCTTTAGGTGTCTTTAGGGAGGACACATATGGTATGAGATGATCCTTGATAGAATCAGCAATGATTCTCTTTGCCATAACCAACTTCTTCTTATGCAAGGCATTAGCCTCATCTCCCTCTAGAACTGGAACCTATTCATGGATATAGGAGTCTAACTCATTCTCTTTCAGGACCAGGGGGATCCTATACTTCCAAGCTCAGAAGTTATCAACTCCCTCAAGCTTTCCATCAAGCTTGGTATGATGAGACATCTTAATTGATAACCTCAAATGGAAATACAAAATATTTTAGATCTTACCATGTCAAGATGTCGGATCTGAATTTTGAGCTGAAATCCTGTAGAGCTGGTTCAAGAGCAAATTAGGGTTTTGCTTTTTCGGAGTTCTGTCCAACCAAATTCCTTGAAATTTATCCCTAAATTTGATTTTGGGGAGGAGATCAATCCAGGCTTGGGCTCATTGAAAAATCCCTCTTCTGTGAAAAGCCCTAATTTCCAGCAGCAGTGTTGGGTCCAAAATTGAAAAACCTCAAAATTGGATTATGCTTCGACAGAAAGATGCGCCCTAAGGAGGAGAGTATTTCCACCTTACTTTTTCTGAAAATCTATGGAGAGAGATCCACAAAGTAGGAAGCCCTAGTTCCCGCAGCTGCACAGTGTCTTCTTCTCAGGTTAGCTCTGATACCATGTTAGTTTTTCAACATTCAAGCTAGCATTATGTTAGGATCTTTAACTAAGAGAACAACAAGTACAACAATCAAACACAAGAGACAATGAACACAGTGTTTTTCCTCGGGGAAACCATAAATGGAGAAGACCCTGCTACTTCCTCAGAGATAGAATCAACACAAAAGGTAAAACCACAAAATAGTAAGATGCTCTCCCAACAGCAGTAACCTTCTTCTTGTCTAGTCCCAGTGTCTTCTTCTTCCTCAACTATGCGCTACACTTGAGTGTGTTTGTGTTGTGTGCTAAATAGAGAGTCCATCTCTCTATTTATACTAATCCCGGCATGACTAAAACCCTACTAGGGCCGACCTCTACGAGGAGAGTCTAATAACCCTAGTGCCCCGGAACTGCGGGGACTTTAACCCTTAGACAATAGGAGGGTTACCCACAATGACTTGACATGACTTGTTTACATTATTGATTCTCCCGATTGAAACATCGGGGCATGACATAACATGATAACATCCCGGAATAAACATCGGGTTACAATAGATAAGAAATACAAGTGAAATACATTCCGAAGTTACAATTACATCAACAACAACAATATATATGCTTAGTATTTTTATTTTGTGTTTCCTTTGATGAATGTTAACAAATTTTAAGTAGAAATTTAGATATTCAATATCTACATCCAAGTTTTTGGTGGTTAATTTAGGTTGGTATAAAGAAAATTGGCATTTCCTAGGTATTGTTTGTAATGTAGCGTTGCGTTTATTTTCCAATGGTAACTTTGCAGGGAAATATGTGATGCTTCCCAAAATTCCTTGATGGAATCCCTAATAAACCCATTGGAGTAGATTAGTGCACCTCACCCATAATTATTTGAACCATGCACCTGCTAGCATTGGCACTAGACATGGAATACCAATAATGGTTCTATAACCTTTAACATACCATCATTTTTTGTTTGGAAGTCATCTCATTATATACATGTCCCTTGGTGAGTCATGTGGGTTTGCACAAAGCTGATAGGAATGTATCCTCAACTTTTTTTGGTTGATAATGGAATTTGGTATTGAGAAATTTATAAGAGAATGTGATATTTTCCAAAACAATAAGGCATAAAATGTTCATCATCTTAGTATTCTCCAACATAATGTCACCGCAAATTTAATGAACGCAAATCATACATATTAAGTGTGTGTTGGTGTATAATAAATAGGTTGTCTCAAAGAGTTGTGTCCTATCATACCTTGTGACCATTCAATGGTATTTAAAATGTCACAAGTATTTGTATCAATCATCACATTCATTATCCTCATTGTATTTTTATTGTTATGGGCTCTCAACTATATCCTATTTAACCAGATATTTTTGGTTATGAAAAATGTTATTTGGAACTACTAACCATAAGTGAGAAGAGGTATCTATGGATATGATATTTGGAACTATGGAAATTGTTATTTCTTAGTATGATATTAGTTATTAATAAATGGTCAACTCTTATTGTAATTAATCCATAATTTATTCTTTAGGGCCTTTCAGTGCCCATACCTACTTCTACAAAAAGACCAACTTGTTGCTTGATGAAGAAACATGTTCCCAAAGTGAGGACCTCCAAGATGGTCTGCTACAGGTTTTGAAATCTCCATTCGATTTTTTAATTCCATGGACATAGTAATTTGATATGAAATCCGGTGAAAGGAAAGCTAGTTGATACAAATGTATAAATGGTTACTGACAACCTAAACATGAATTTTATCAAATTCCCTTAAAATCCATTATTCATAGGTATGAAGTATTGTTTTGATGATAAAATTGTTTAGAATACACCCAAAAATGCTTTTAGTATTGTTCAAATTGCCCCAAATCTCTATTTTCAGGTATCCATTTTGCTTTGAGATACTCCAAGAAAGCACTATAAAATCTCTCATCCAAGATATTTGACACATTCAATGCACATGTGTACTATTGTTTGTTGCAAAAGTTTGCCATAGAATAGGGCTACTTCACCCCTACAACAACCTTTATTATACCTATAGATGATGATCTCATAATTTTCTTTGTCTTGTTTATGATTATCAAAGGCATGATTACAACTACAATGATCTAAACAAGTTCCTGAACAACATTAGAGGAAATTTCAACTCAAAATGGGCCTCCTAAAAAAAATTAATAAATTAATAAAATAATATTTATTAATTTTGGAGGAAGAAAAGAAAAAAATTACTTTTTTTTTTTTTTGTATTTTCGACATATCTCCCCGTGTTTTTACTCAAATTTAGATCAGGAGAGCTCGTTGGATGCGGAATTTAATTCCGCATCCAACTAGCTCTCCCGATCAAAATTTGAGTAAAAACACGGGGAGATATGTTGAAAATACAAACAAAAAAAGTAGTTTCTTTTATGATACCTATCCCCAAATTTATATTAAAAAAGTGTTTAAGACCTATACAGTATTTCAAATTTAAAGCAATTTCATTGGCTAACACATGATGACATGGAATTTGAATTAAAGTTAAAAGGCCCATTTTGAGTTGAAATTTCCTCTAATGACCTAGGACAATTGTATGTGCTCAGATTGACTTTTAATGTTGTTTCCAATGCTTTCTATGTGGATGTTCCTTGTCAGGAATTAGTGCTTAGTGTTGTTGCTTCAAAGAGATACTTCCCAACATACTTCTTAATGACTGTTTGAAATGTCCAGAATCACTTTTTTATGGCCAAACACACTCTATTGTAAGATACAAATTGTGTCTAGTATATTGTAACATACATATAGTGTGTTAGTTAGCTTGTTCGTATCGATTTTCATATTGGTTAGCAAAGACAACCTCATCTTATACTCTATGGCCCCATGAATATGCTTATATCCAATGTTGTTTGGGATCATGTAGATCTCCCAGTGCATGCACTGCAACATCACCCTAGGAAGCAATTGTTGAAATATTGTAACTTCGAAGAATATTCTATATGTATATTTTTGTGGTCCTCGATGGTCCTACCGAGAGAACCACTTGTATTACATTGTACCTCGATGCTCCTAATCGAAATAACTAATAAGAATCATGAGGTAGTCCCCTCTAATTGTAAAGGTGGGTCATTAGCACCCCAGTGTGGTTACTTGAGCCTACATGTGTAACTCGAGCCTACATGATTTAACTCGAGCCTACATGTCAAATGAGTTAACTTAAGTGAACGGATGAATATAAATAGAGGTGTAGTGCTCCTCATTTGAGACACACACACTCACTTGAGTAGCACACTTGTGGAGGAGAGAAGTAGCCGGAGAAGGAGGAGGACCAGGTTTTTGATCTCCTTGTTGGTTTTACCTTTTTACCTTTTTGGGGAATCTATATTGAGGAAGATTTTGATGGGTTTTTCCCTTTAGGGTTTTCCCAGGATAAATCTGTGTTGTTCTTGTGATACTATTGCTTTCAGTGATCCTGTTTATAATGCTTTTGTTATGGAAATGAAATGAAATACTGATGTTTTAGCTAAGCATATAAAAATTTAACATGGTATCAGAGCTAACCTGAATAGGATAGCTTTCACAAGCCATAGAAGCTAGGGCTTCTTACTTTTTGGTTCTCTCTCCACAATCGATCAGTAAAAGAAGGCTAGGCTGACTCTCCATTGAAGGGTGCTTCTTTTTGTCGAAGCAAAATTCGATTCCGAGCATTTTCAGTTTTCGATGCGGGAAATTAGGCCATCTTACTGAAGAGGAATTTTTGAGTGAGCTTGGAATAGGATTTCTATCCTCATCAAAATCGAAGTTTAGAGACCTGGATCAAGATTTTTGGTTGGGTGAAACTCCGGGAAAGTCAAACCCTAGTTTGACCCCGAGCTAGAAAAACCCTAAATACTAAAACTGCTACGTTTTGGTACATTCGCTATATACCAATATTGGAGAAGGATCAAGAGCTGAAAATTATAGAGGACGAATATAAGATCCTAATGTACACTGTGTCCAATATTCATCCTTTGATTCACTATATTATGGGAGATATGATCTGTCAAAGTTAGGGTTCTAGCCTCCTCCAGAATTCATCCCTAAACAAGACACCTGGGGAAAATTACTATAGTGTGGGCTACAAAGGTCCAAATTAAATTCCTAAATATTTTCCAGAAAGAGCACGGATTTTAATTTCGTTGGTCCTAATTTCAGAACCAGAATATGAAACAATGACATGTGGAAAGATGTACAACTTCGCTGTTTTGAACAGTCCTGTAACAGGTCACCTTGGGAAAATAATCATAAATCCCAATTGGTGAAACCAATTCTGATGAAACCTATGGTGTTGGATCAGGGACATACGAGGTTACCTCATTTAGAAATTTCAGACATAGGGGAGCTGTAATTTTGGAGATATAATAGAAGTAGTGACAAGAATTTATGCAGAAGAAATTGGAAAACTAGGGCTTCCTATTCCGAGAGCTTTCCTCCACTGTTTTCAGAAAAGGAGTACATTGGACAGCTCCATTTGAAGAGATATATCTTTCTATCCAATTATATCTGAAATATTCCAAGTTTTTTATGGTTTCTCTGACAAAACCTAGATTAGCCAGCTTCGGAAGCAGGACGGACACCTCAAATCGGTAAGATCTAATCTTTTGCTATTTGAATTTGAGGTTCTCATTTCAAAGTGTTCTATCACATCAGCTTGTTGATAAGCTTGGTGAAGTTGACAACTTCCAAGCATGGAAGTATTTGATCTCTCTAAATAAAATGAAATGGACACCTACATGAGTAGAGAGGTTCTAGTTCCATACGGAGATGAGGCTCAAAGCCTTACACAAGAAGAACTTGATCAAGGCCAAGAAGATTATTGTTGATTCAATCACGGATCAAATTGTACCACAAGTGTCTTCCCTAAAGACACCAAAGATGTTTAATTTCTTGATCAAGCTATTTGAAGATAAGAACATAAATCAGAAGATGTCTTTAAGAAAACAGTTGAAGAATGTGAAGATCCAGAATGCAGAACATCTTGAAGTAGTAGAATAAGAAGTGGAGAATGAAGAAGTGGTGATAGCCACCTTGAATGGTCTCCCAGGATTGTGGGATTCATTCATGTGAAGAATGTATGCCAGAAGGAAGTGATTAATTTTAGTTGACTCTGGGAAGAAAAAGAAGCTCGACTCATAAGAAGAGAAGAAGAAGATGGGAGCAATTGAAGATCAAGCTCTCACAATTCAAAGAAGATCCCTCAAGCTATGAGGAATGTGAAGAACTCAATTCTTGAAGAACCTCTTATCCATCTTATCATTTGAATAAGAAATGATGATTTCATGAAGAAGATGATGAAGTGGAATGATCAAGATGGAGTTTACCCACGAAACAAATAAAAGATAAGTATTCAATTGTCATTTCATGATATTGTTTTGTT
>LPNX010063795.1:215284-230712 GCA_001517045.1 Pseudotsuga menziesii
TTTTATATGCTTTTGTTATGGAAATGAAATGAAATACTGATGTTTTAGCTAAGCATATAAAAATTTAACAGCAATTAAACATTATGAATTGGAATCACAATATATCCTAACCATTTTTTCTTGTGGATACTCATTAGCTTGATGGAAGAAGGAACTTTTCTCATCCTATGGTGGATAGGATTCATGTGAAACACGAACTATTGGGTTGATCATCCTCTTTTTATTCTCCTTATTGCTCCACTTATACATGGCTCTAGGATGATCATGCTTATATACTATATCCTTGGCATCCACACTAAGATAATTGTTTTTTTTAGGTCTCATATAGTGGTACACTTACGGTTGTTAGGGACTAGTGATTTTTGCAATCCCATTAAGCCAATTTCTTGAGTTTTGTTCAAAATTCCTAGAAAAGGTTTATGGATTTCATAACCTGCTTGATCATATATGGTGAACTTATACAATCTATCATCCTTTGCCAACCACTAGATACTCAAAGTTGTGTATTGATCCTTTTTACCATTATAGAGGACTATGTAAGTTAGGTTCTCAAATTATTAAAGGGTGCTAGCTCAATGGAAGAGCGCTTTCCTTACAAGAAGGAGGTTGGTGGTGTGATTCCTCCATGTCCTAATGATATTATAATATAAGTTAAAAAAACTAAATTAGTAAGCAAAAAATAAGAGATAAGTGACCAAACAAAATGACCAAAATTCATATATAAAACTACTAAAAACGACTAAATTAGTGACAAACAAATCAGATATGTGAAACTAGGCATTAAAAAGGATGCAACACATGGCGCTAATGATGAATCCAAACATGGCATTGATATGGTAGCAAAATAAGATGCGAAACTAACAATAAAAAATGATGCAACATGTGGCTCTAATACTAAAGCCAAACATGGCGTTGATATGGTAGAAAAATAAGACGTTACTTTGGATGCAATACATGGTGCTAATAGGAAGCAAAATATGGTGCAACAATAGAAGAAATAGTTGGTGTCATTTTGGTAGCAAAACAAGATGCAAAAAAAGGAAGCAAAAATTGGTGCAAATTTGGAAGCAAAAATTGGCACATATTTGGAAGTAAAACATGGTGCAAAATGGGATGCTGAAGTGGTAGAAAAAATGGATGCAATATTGGATTCTAATTTGGATGCTAACATGGTGGTATTAAGGATGCAAATATGGCACTAACAGGGATGTCATTTAAGAAGAAAAAGCGGACACTAGCTAGGAAGCAAAACATGCTGTTATGTAGGAAGCAAACATCAACGTTGTTTAGGAAGCAAAGTTGGACGCTATTCTGGAAGAAAAAATATAGACGCTATTTTAGACATCATAAAGGATGCTATCTAGGAAGCAATTTTTTTTTTTTTGAGACGCTTTGATTTTTGTCCATGACACGTCCCATTTAGCGTCTAGTTTAACCATTCAATGTAAACAAAATTTACACTAAAAAAGGACGCTAAATGGGACGCTAATTCCAAGTTTTGCTGTAGTGAATACGGACTTCCCTTTAGGTCTTAAAACCACATCCTGTACATCATTTTCCATGATCAACTAGTACTCTTCGATCATGGAATCCTTCCATTCTTTCTTCTTGGCTACTTCTTCATGGATGGAAGGATATGCATCAATGATGTCACATAATAATGTCACATATATGAAGTGTATCTGAGGCCTCTTTCTTTCTCTGGAGGTCCCATCATAATTTTCTTCATCTTGGATGATCTCTCGTGCCCAAGATGGTCTTCATCTCTCGAGTTGTATCTATTGTTTTCTGTGGCTTAGTCATAACATGATTCTTTTTAAGCTCTTTCTTCCGCAATGGTGTCTTTGTCCTTGGGAGCTTCAAGTTCTTCATTTTTTTGGAGTGAATCTTCTAGCTAAACCGTCATCACTTGTTCTTCAAAACAAGTTTCAACCTTGTTTTCTTGTAGGTGATTGTACACGATCTTTCCTACAAGTCAAATTTAGTTGCATGATTAGAAACATTTCATAATTTCCAAAAAATAGTAATAGTGACAAATTCTAATGCGTAAAGATATATGTCACACAGCCATGCAACTATCTTATCCAATGCTATAACATTCATCCATATCCTGTATACATACGGTAATTTTCTAGATTCCTTCCATCTCTACCAGAACATTATTACGAGTGTGCACTACTCCCAATATGTCAACAAAAAGGTTTCATTATAGATAAGTAACAATGGAATGTTGTACAACACCATAAGACACTTATGCATATTAGTATTAAATTGTTCATAAATGCAAACATTCCAACATGCATAATGCATTTCCTGAATTCGAGGAACATATCGATATACACAACTGAAAAATATCATTTAAGCAACTAGATATATAGGAAATGACAATTCAAAAACTTATCTTTGTTTGTTTGGTAGACTCCCTCTTGATCTTTGTCTCCTTGCATGGACTACTGGAGTCTCTGACAACGTGCTTCTACTTCATCATTTGATTTTGAGGACCTGTTCCTATCTTTATCATGATAAAAAATACTAAGCAAGTCTTCTTACATCACATATCACATAGAACTATGTATTGGTGTTGAATATATGTGTCATACAAGTGCATCCCTTCTTATCCAATGTTGAAGTGGATAAGAGTATGATCTTTGTCTTTATCGGTAGAATCCTTCTGGATCAAAGTACATATTCCTCATCACTTAAGGGATCTTCCCTTGATTTATTTTCAGCTGCAATATATTCATCCTTGGTTGCATTGAGAGCAACACTAGTTCACTCTTTGCAACATTTTGGAGTTCTCTTTCTAACATTTGTATCTTCACATCCTTGAGTTGAGTTCTCAAGGTCATATTCTTGTTGATGTTCTTTCCTTTGTACAAGTTGGTCATTGTATCAAACATTTCCTTTGGAATATTAACGGATGATACATGTGATATCCAAAGGAGACAAAAATAATCCTCTTGGCTTTTGACTAGGTCCTTCTTATTGTTTTCTTTGTCTTCATCTCCCTCTGGGTCTGCAACTTCTTTGACATAGTTTTCCAAGTCATGCTTCTTCAAGTATGAGAAGCACTCTCTAATTCCATGCTCATAATTTCTTAGCTCCTTCAAGATTTTCCCCAAGATTGGTATTGTTTATCATTATGATAAAAATGAGAACCTCAAATGGAAATAGAGATGATACAACTTACCACAACTTACCAATGATATTGATTCAACTTGATGCTTGCTTGAAAGATTTTCTAGAAGAATGCTTCTTGTGGACCTAGGGTTTGATAGAGAAATCCTAATTTTTCAACTTAGGTAACTTTCCGATTTGATTGGATAGAAAGATGCACCTCCTCAAGGCGAGTTGAGCAACATACTCATTTTCTCAAAACTATAGACGAAACTGCAAAAAATATATGCTGCCCTAGTTTTTCTCGACAGTAGTGTTAGGTCAAAAATTGAAAATCCATAGAATGTGAAAAATCCTCCATATAAATATGAAACCTCCTAGGGAGATTTTGATTTTCCTCCTTTTTCAACTGATCGGTGGTGGGAAGTGGTTGGAACCAAAAGCGCTTGTTTCTCCAATTTCTTCTACAGCATTGTCTGATATTAATTTTGTTGTATCTTCGAAATTACTTCTCCTCAAGCTCAAAAAATCCGTGCTAAGATACCCTAGTCTATATTATTTCCAACCCCATAAGTTAGGAGCAAATTTGGATTTCCCAAGTGGAAATTATGCTAATTTTCCCAAGGTGACATGCACTACTACATTTTGATCCAAAATCCGATGGAAAAATCCTACGGTGCATGGATTTCTCTTTTTAAACTTACCAAAAATCACAAGGATACATTTTTTTTTTGTAAATGTGGCCACAAGCGTTGGTGAAGCGATGGATATTCTCATAACCATCGGTTAAGCGACAGAGAGTTAGTAAAAGCGTCGCTTAAGCGACGACACCTTTAATTAGTCAACTATTTAAGATGGAAAGTGTCGTCGCATATCCGATTCTTAGGTTCATTTCCTACATAATGTTGAGTGTTGCATCAAACCTTACACCTCCTTTTGAAAGTCTCTTCTCAAGAGTGACAAACAATGAACAAAATAGTCATTTGCAAAGGAAGGAATTTCAGTGTTTATGGATCCCCAAAATATAGGAAAATAAGAATAACATGATCTAAAATTCATGAATATACCTTTTAAAACATTTTCTTCCTTATCAACTTTGTAAGCCCACTTACAAGCAAGAATGATGCTTTCATTTGCATACTTGATGTCAACAATTTGAATTCCAATTGATTCATGAACAAGTATGCCACAAATTTATCAATTAAGGTGATTCATATAACATAAGGAAATAAAACTTATCATTATTTAGGGTCTATTGAATTAATGTCCTATTTAAGTCTTAAATAGAACTATTTCCTTGAAAAACCATTAAACCTTAACTAAATTATGGAAAAAAAGTTATGAGTATGAACATGTCTTCTCCTTAATAAATGTACAATTCAGAGAAAATCATCTTATGAACTTCATAAAAAATCAAGTTGGATACTGAAAGTATTATTTGGGAAGGAATCTATTTTGTTTCCATATATCTTGCAATAAGAAAAAATCCATATCCCAACCATAAATTTCTCCATAGTTGCTTAAATTTGTCAGACCTTAGGAATGAATTGAGAGTTGAATCATTGGGTGGGGTATGAGTATCATATGGGAGTTTTGTTACATCCTTAACTACCAATAGATTAGTCACAAGGTCCATTTACCATCCTTTGTAGAGTCTTCCAATAACCTTTTTCCCACTTTCTTCGACATAGACAAAAACTTCTCTTTAGTAAATTTTGAGCACTCAACAGACCTATGGCTCAACCATCCAGTGAACTAGGGATTATTTCCTCCGCAACATCCTCTCTCTTCTATTTATAAGTTTAATTGAGAAGAAAGGATTCTACTATGTAAATTTGAGCTCTCTGTTCAGCTCTATGTAAATTTGAGCTCTCATATCCGACGCTTAGGTTTTATTGTCACATATTTATATAGACATGGATATATAAGCCTCGTATTGATACATAATGTCAATAAACTACCATGAATTAACAAAATCTTTATGAGTGTTTCCTCGAAACAAAATCTCTATGAGTTGAAGTGACCATCAACGATATTCCTTAAAAGAGAATACAACTTGCCTTAACAATAATAGGAAAAAGAGGAGTAAAGATCTCTTTTCGTTTGACTTTTAACATTGGATTCTTCTATTTCTCTATTTCTCTTTTTCGAATGGAATATTGGATCAATATGGATTGGGATGGAGGACTAGAGATCAAATCGCATGCCCTCTTTCTGAAATCAATGGTTAGTACTTCTGTCATCGAATGATTTACATTAATGCCCATTTTACACATTCTATTTTAGAAATTGATTACTGAATATATCTTGTATCAGCCTCTACTATTTACATATTTTCCCTTAAACTAGCTTTGACCAATCACATGATATGATAAAAAACCCTGTTAATTATAGTTTCTGTATACCGAATATTCAAAGTAGACCTAAAGCTTTTAGAATTATTCCAATCTTGCATTTGCAGGTGACAAATTTGACTTCTAGGGTTTCAGGCTGCTTTTCTTTGATCTAAAGAGTAACAAATTTCGTTCTGGAAACAAAATGACCGTCATGAAGATTGGCTACAACAAAATGGGTTTTCTAAAAAATCCCTAAGTTTGGCAAAGGTCCAGGGTTCGTGTATTATGTAAAATCCACAAATCTCGTTAGGGTTTAGGTATTCTGCAAAGCGCAGAAATCTGGGTAAGGTCCAATTTTGGGTATTTATTGTTTTGGGGCAATTAGTGAAATTTCTAAAAATGGCAGAAGGTTGGTGCTCTGAAGAGGTGCTAAAGGCCGTTTTTCCCCTGATGAACGGAAAAGACCTAGCATTCTGTATGTGTGTATGCACGCGGTGGAGAGATCTAGCCAAAGATGATTATTTTTGGAAGAATTTGTGTGTAAAGAAATGACCATCTATTTGCAAAACCAAGGGATGTCCTCCAATTAGGGCTTCTCAGGGTTACCATAAACTTTAAAAGAGTCTCTGCAAGCGGCGGCGTAGCCCCCTCCCGGTTCCCAGATTGTCCTTTGATGATATAGAATTCTATGTTGATATATGGCTGGATGATAAGTCGATTTATTCATATGTAGTCCCCGGTACGCTCCTTTAGTCAGGGATTATAAACCCTCCTCCCGAAATTTGCGATATGATGAGGGATCATTTGAGAAGCCTAACTTGCAAGATGACAATTCCCGTGAGTCCCAGGTTCCGGGTTGTGTTCAGTGAGAGCATTCGTGTTTCTCTTCTCGTAGGGCAAAGAGACAGTGATAAAGTTGCTTGCATTATTGATAAATCTGGCTTCGATTATGTCGATGGACCGGCATACAGGGCCCTTACTTATGATTATTTGCAATTTTCTCCCTCATATCTGTTTGTATTAGAGATCAGAGCCTGGTTTGCACTGCTGCTGGTGGATGCTCAAGACGGAAACATGGACGTCTTTGGCATTGAAGTGGACTTTTGCGATGCTGCGAACTCCAACAGTGAGGTTTTATGGCTTCTAGATATGCTGGATTGGAATTAGATAAAAATCTTAGTGGATGGAAACAACTTCGCTTTCTAGACACTCAAATAGTAAAAGTTAAGTGTTCATTCGAATATGGCTGTTGATAAAAGATGTCATGCAGTTTCATCTTATGCTAGTAAGTTTCATCTTTGGTCGCAATGTTGCTATCTAAAAATTTCATCTTATGCTAGTAAGTTTCATCTTTTCCTAGTTGCTATCTAAAAATTACATCTTGAAGCTGTACAGGTCACACAGCATGAGGCCATAGCATGCGAATGCATTTCATTAGTTAGTGTTGAGAATTTGTCTGTCTATATGCAACAATTAGGAGGAGAACCTTTTGCTGTATAATAATCCAGATATCCATATAGAATCTTCAACATAGTGGATTTATGTTTTGCTGGATAAGCCCATTGATATGAATATGACTGTAATGCCAACACATTTTGAACAACCTTTTTAATTCCACGAAAGGCCCATCTTCATAGCCAAAGTCACTTCTTTATGGCACTTTCAGTGCATGACACCATCCATTCAGGCAAGTAATAAGCAGCCCCAAACCTCATAAGGATTTCGACATTGTATAAAGTTTTAGGAAATGTCTTTAACAGACTCATGGATCTCAGCAGTCTAATTGCATATGAAACATTGGCAGGACAAAAGAACCTATTGTGCACTGAGCAAAGCTCTCCCGCAAACATGTGTCATAGCAGAGTCCTTTGAAGCAATAAACATAAGAAAACATTGAGTAAAGTTTTAGCAGATATCTTTGACTAGACCCTATTTTATCCAGTCTACCTACATCTGAAACACTGGCCTGTCAGATATTGAAATATGTGCATAGTGCATTGAGCAAAGATATTCTCCAGATTCCAAACACATCTGCTGTATGAAGGCATTAGGCCATCACATGGTATCTTACAGATTTGTCCCTATTACATGTTTACACCAGTTGTATGGGGGTGCTTTACCTCATTTTTGGCAGAGCAGATTAGAGATGGATCAGTCCTTTACATTGAGCACAGAGATTTTATATTTGTATGTGATGGCTGCCATGGATTTCCTTACTTGCAATGGAGGTAGTGGTCTAGATCCCGTGAATGGTAGTGTAAAGAGCTGTCCATTGCTACAATATTGCCAAGAGAACGAACTATCTAACCTATAAACAGTCTCTGTAAGATGTATACAAATAAATGCCTCCTCCTTAAACCAAATTGATCCCACTGCTGGTAGAAATAAAAATAATAAAACCCAAAATCCCATAAACTTTGCATGCAGATCGCATTAAGTCTAACTGCTGCACTAGATGAGTAGTTGGTGTTGTTGGCTTCTTTTTTTCACCCAAGGTAGAAATGGACAATTCTTCCCCCTCATCTAATCCTTTTGTCATTAGTTAGAATTTCCATTAACTAAATGTTTATTCACTGCCATTGAGACCAAAAAATTATGGCTGCCCAACATACCTTTCCTTGCTTTGTCTTGCTGTTTGAACTTGCTATTCTCCAAGTAAAATTGATGCCAGGTAATTCTCATGCAAGTTAGAGAATAAACATGGAAAAGGCAGCTTTATTTTCCCACTGAAAATCTTCCTATTCGACTCACAACTATAGCCAATCATTTAGAGTGAACAATGACCCACTGAACAAAGGTCAAACCTGGATATGAAGCCGACTTACACTTTCTCCTTCCACACCTTTGGGAAACAACAATTATCCTTTCTTCAACTAAGCTTTAAAAACCAAGATTTTCCTTAGCTATTTTAACTGTAAATGGGGAGAAGCACAACCAAAGTTTGGACCCAACTTTGCCCAATAATAGCAAAGGGAAACCCATTGTTAGGGTCTCTAAAAACCACAGCTTCTGCCTAGAGAGTTCGCCATAGTCATTTTATTGATTTCTGGAGTAATTTTGTTGTTTACTTGTCTCATTCACACAGGCCTGTTAAATACTTCTTCTATCAACACTCTAACCCTCAGCAGTCATTTGTTATCTATCCATTTCTACACATGGTATCCTACAGATTTGTCCCTGTGACATGTTTACACCAGTTGTATGGGGGTGCTTTACCTCATTTTTGGTAGAGCAGATCAGAGATGGATCAGTCCTTTACATTGAGCACATAGATTTTATATTTGTATGTGATGGCTTTATGAAGATATTCTTATATTTTAGTCTGTTTACATTTGGCTTTAGGCATACATGTACACGACACTTGGTATCATAGTTTGTTGTTTTTGTAAATTGAATATTCTTTATGATGTCATTCTTTACAGCTATCAGCATTCTATAGTTTCGAGCACATACTAAGAAATGTCTGGTTATAATAAAAAATGATTATGTCTATGTGGAATAATTGTGTTTTTTGTCTTATGCTTTTCAGTGGAATGCTTTGTATGTTGAGAACATGCTTAGAGTGGAGATCAGTGCTGTCGGGGAAATTATTGGTAGTAGAATACTTATGGCAGCGGTGGATAGGCTTATTGAAATTGATGTAAGTAACTGGGCATATTCAACAGAAAACCAATGTGCATCATTGATATTTCTCATTTCTAAAATTTTGGTTTTTATAATGAAATTCTAAATTTTTGGACCATTTGTGTTAAAAGGTTGTCTAGACTCTAAATGCCCTTCTTATTGTATTTGAAATCTAGGTTGAAATAAAATGGGAACACATTTTACATGAAGACTCAAGCAAGGTCTACATATTTGACATGGAAATGGAAGATGATGAAGAAAATGAAGAACCTGGGAAACCTGGTAGTGAGGTATCCGTATAACTTGTATAGTGTTTCCTTGAAATAGCTTTGATTTA
Source organism: Pseudotsuga menziesii (assembly GCA_001517045.1). Taxonomy (NCBI): domain Eukaryota; kingdom Viridiplantae; phylum Streptophyta; class Pinopsida; order Pinales; family Pinaceae; genus Pseudotsuga; species Pseudotsuga menziesii. The sequence goes on from LPNX010063795.1 coordinate 224,699, forward strand.
CAGTAACTGGCATGCATGTTCCAGGACAAGCAATTCTTCTCATTTTGTATAAATTATCTAATTGCATATGGTTGATTTGGGTTGTAGGTCTATTGGATGGTATAAAATTTTGAAGAATAGAAAATTGGATGGTATAAAATTTTGAAGAAGATAATGGAAATGTATGTCATTGATCTTCTGGAATGTGGCATACCCATCTATGCCCTCCATGCTAGACATTGGGTACTCACCTCACCGTACCATGAAATTCCACCATTAACTAGTCATACTTAGTGGTTGTGAATCGATTGGCTTCCAACAACACCAACATGGATTTTGTATGCTACAAAAATGTGGAAACATTTCATAAATAGAGATCTTAAGAGATATCCAACAATTGTTCATTGATATGAAGAATTAAGTTTCCGTCAAATTAACCATTCCATCAATATAATTCACATGAGCAATAGCAGTCAAGGAATTAATGCTCATAAATACACAATATGGACAAACAACACTACAGTAGAGATAAATACCTAGCTTTTCCCAAAGAGTTTTCCATCACATTGGTTGGAAAGGAGTGATTCACCCCCCAAACTTAGGCATATGCTGTGGATGCCACCCACAAGTCAGAGTAAGAGACCACAAGGGTAAGACAAGTCAGTGGGCTTTATTTCTCACTCAATCCAACTCATATTGGTCCTAACTCAGCTAATGGATTTCAATTCAGACCTTGGGGCATGGATCACCCTTCTAGTTGGAAGCCCTCAACTTCCAAACAACAACAACAATCCCCTCCCTTGAGACTATGAGACACATAGTGGACCAATTCTTCTTCCATTTCTGGACAATCTTCTATCATGAGTTTTTTTCTTTTTGGCCTCAAATGTTAGGAGAAATACATGTACAATGGTGGAAAACCCACAGAGAAACATTTTCCCTTTACCAAATCGAGGGGGCATTGAGGATTTACCCCTTCCCCTTGTACCCTCCTCTAAGGCATCCCTTTAATCCCTTTAGGGAGTTTTTGTTATGTTTTTAGCTATTGGCCCCTTAGTAGTCCATGTATCCCTCTAGATTTCCCAACAACACTTTCTTTCTAGCTATTAGAGTTTAGATTTTAGATTAGATGTGCTTTTGGTTCATATATAAGGGTGAACCTTGTGCCTCCATAGTGTATTGATACTATTGTATTTAGTAGTGTTCCACCAAGTTTCCGGGATGAGGGGGCGTGGGAGCGGGGAAACGCACATTGGGGACGTGTAGAGACACCCCAATATTTTGGGGTATTTTGGGGGACGAGGGGGCGGGGAGGCGTCAGGGTCCCTAACATAGGGGGTCGGTCTCTAAAATTATAAAAAAGAAAAAAGAAAAAAAATAAAAATATGAACCCCAACATATAAGCATATCAATTCCTCATCCCATCACCATTTGCATACTAGCATGCTTATGTTCTCGAAGAATTTAGTGTCATTTAAATTTTAATGTAATCGTTATAGCCAAGCATACCATATCGATGTTTGTTTCTTTTTATTTGTTTCTATTTCATTTTAAAATGACCATTTAGTGTAAAAGCCTAAAATTTAAGATGAACCATTTCTTTTTTAAGTAAAAAAGTTTAAAAAATCGAGGGCAGTGGGGGCCTATTGGAGCCCCCCATTTTTAGGAGGGGGCGTGTGGGAGCCCCCCAATCTGGGAAACTCCTAGACCCGCGTTTCCCTAAGTTTCATAGAAAGGGGGGCACTGGGAAATGTTTCCCATGGAGCCCCCTAGCCCCCGGGGCATGGGAAGCGTAGGGGGAGAGCCCCCGACCCTGGGAGGCGTGTCCCCGTGGAACACTGGTATTTAGTGGCCCCATTGACGTATTTGTGGTCACTTGTTGGACATTAATAAATTGTCTTATCTTATTTCATGATTGGGTACTCCGATAAACTTAATCATCCTTCTTATAGCCATGTATCTCTATCTTTCAGCCAATCACAACACTAGTGCAAGCATTTCTCTTCTTTGCTACAAAACCCTTTAGGAAATCCATCCTAGCAAGTGCTCCAATGTAGGCAAGAAGATTCCATTTACTGATTTTTGTCTTGGAAAACTTGGTACGTTAGTCTCTAACTCCGATAGTTGGAAATCGACAAAGAAATGTGGGTAACAAGGTTCTTCCTTGCCCAATGCCTCTGCTCACACTACAATCACAAAATTCTCATCTAGTTTAGTCAATCCTCATCTTCTACCTACGACCGAATTGTTTGGTTTGCTATAGGCTTGCATAGGTTCTCAACCTCATGATTTCTAGGTGCATGTTGCGTTGATGAGATGAGTTCATTCTTGAGATATAATTTGATTTCCATTCTAGGATGGGAGGAGAATCTTTCCAAGAGAAAATTATTGCTCATATATACCGTGGATGGCCTGAGGTATATGTACCTCCCCAAAATGTAATGAATTTTTGTATGAAGCAAATTATAATTTGTTTCACTTCTAGATTGAGGTTTGTGGCCTGGACAAAAGTTGTCCTATGGTCTCCAATTCATGTCCATGGATTCTTTACTGTTCTTTATCGATTGAGCAATGTCCTATAGGTTCTCCTCAGTGATGCTTTTCTTTTCTATTTACCAAAGGGTTCATCCTCACTACAACTCCATTAGGCCTTTGTGGAACACACTCTCTCATTAGGAGAGTTTCAGTTGATTGCTCCAAGTTTCCTCCCAAGATTATCTAGGCAGGCTCTCTCCACCCTGATTATTCTTCTTAGGATATCATAGGCACCGTTTTTGTAGTTGACATGGGGCCAAAATTTGAGTTCCTATTAGATGCAAAAAAGGCCTTGAGACTTAAGATGATAGCATTTTATTTTCTCAAAAGCTGCAAGCTACTCACTGGAGGAAATTAAATGTCATATTTAGCTGATAACTCAAACAATAGTACATATAGCAGTGCCCTCCGATTGTGTTCTCAGTTAAGTGCAGAAGAAGATCTCAACCTGATAATATCTAAACCTGTATTCCTCAAAAATGAATGAGAATAAGTCCACTGTCAAGAGTCAAGACAGTTTCTCTAGAGGTAGATCAACTAAGTGAATTGAGGGCCAATGGAACAGATTCTAAATCCTCTCCCATTTCTCTTGAGTCTTTCAAGTAGTCAAATTTTTACCATACCTCAGAAATTAATAAATTATCCATAATTTACAGTGTTCCTCTTTCAAGTGATATGGCTGAGCAATACTAGCATTTCTTTCATTACCCTGTTTGCTTCTTGCAGCTTATCATTTGTGTCAAGTGACCTAATGAGAACACTAAAAGTCTTAAAGTTTGGCACTAGCCCCTTTTTAATCATTTCATCATAAAACATCAATGCATCTTGCATTCTACCTTCCTTACAAAGCCTGATGATAGATTCCATATCCTGTGAACTGACATGAGTGGCCAAAACCTCCTTCGGAATTTATTCATCTGTATTAGCTGTCAGCATGGAAGTTGTATCAATGTCATCATCATCATTGACTGTTCGTGGGTGACCAAGCTTCCAATGTGATGGGAATATGTATTATTAACATTATATGCGATGCAACTGGTCGGGGTTGCGTAAAGCATGCTGGAAAGGTATAACATTGATCCATCAAGATCGAACTTAAATGAAAATATATCAGTATCACAAAATGATAAAATGGCTACATGCTTCCATGGTTTACTAAAAAATACAACTACATGGGGCCTAGAGTGGGCAGGCTCTTTACAGAAGTCCTCACCTATTGCCAATTGCAAATTCCAATGCAGAAACAATATATCTATACCAGCACCAAGGTAGGAGACCCATAATGTTTATCATCTACAACTGTAAAGTCACGCAAAATCTGTTGGAGGGTATCAAGGGAAATAGGCATTGAGTATGTGTGCTCTGTCAAATTCTCAAAGGGAATTGTCTTTCACATCTAGAAATAGTAGTGTGTTCTTCTGCTGAAACAAAAGTGTGTTAAAGTTGAGGAAATCAATTCTTATTTGGTATGTTAGGCTTGTTGAAATTGTTTCCCATTTTCTCACAAAAGGCTCAATTGTAACCTGAGCCCTTGGTAAGTTCATTCCAAGTGAATCGAAGTAGAGCTTAGTGTCTTGAATCTTGATTGGTGGTATCAGCCCATCATCTGGGCATATATTGGCATTGTGTTAAGATTTTTACATTTTGTAGAGGAATTGTTGGGTTTTAAATTTTTCTTGCTTGCCAACTGGTCCCAGATGCTTGCAAAATATGTGAATGATTACTTGCTGTCTGCTTTATTTTTTCTGATTGTTGCTAAAAAATGATGCTAACTTTGGTTAATTGGAGTTCTGCAGGCTAGCATTGCTTCAACAACATCTGAGAAAGTCCAAGCTTCTGAGAACACATTAAACAGGCAAGCAACAACAACTGAAAATAGGGAAAATAGAGATCCAGATGTGGAGGCTGTAGCTGAGCAGATGGGTTCATTAACTGTTACCATAGAGGTTTCTGTTTCTGCCTCTTCAGAACAGACAAATCCTAAGAGAATGGATCTAGATAAACGTATTCGAGCATTGAAGAAAAAGGTACATACATTTGTAGAAGTGACCTTTATAGTGATCTTATAAAGGTGATTATGAGGATTCTGTTTGTGGCATGGTGCTTCTAATAACCTCTCAGATGTAATGTGTATATGGCTTCTTGGTAACATTATTATGTAAAATGTCACACAGGTGTAATCAGGCACAAGTTGTTTGTGGCAAGCTAGCTACACTGGGGAAGCTACCAGAAATTTATAATTATCTTTTGTATTCACATACAGGGAATACTGAATCATTTCTAATGTCTATGAATGTATGGAAAGATGATTTGTTCATGCACTAAAACTAAGCTTATTTTGTGAACAAATTCATCTAACAGAGTCACAACAAGCATCTATGGCTGGTGAAGGAACACTGAATCCTAAGCAAAGAGAAAAGCTGGCTAAATTGGATACGTGGCGAAAGGAATTGAAGGACCTCGAGGAGAAAAGAATGGTGTTGAGGTCTTAAGAATTGGATTTTTCTACAATGTACATTATTTTTGATACTTGTTACCTGTTTGATTATTCCTATTGGCATAAGTTTATGGCATTCACTTGTTTGGATTTGGTTTTCATCACTTGAGTACAGCTAAATTATGTAATACTTTGTTCTTTTACAATTTCTATTGGATTTAATAACTTAGGTACAACTAAATTATGTAATACTCTATTCCTTTACAAGTTTCTTGCTCAACCTATATGGAATTTGAGGACTCCATCATTAATCTTCTCTTTAGCATTCTTTGCTTTTGAGTCCTACATTAGGACACGAAATGTGGTCAAAGTGCAACGTCATCTACTGTTGATATTTTAAGGACAAGAAGGATGACATTGCTGTGCAAAATCTTGACTCTGAACCAACTGAGAGTGAGATGCTTGTCCAATATAAAACTAGGAAGAAACATGTGCCATTACAAAGACCAACCTTGACATAAATCATAACATATGGAAATGGTATGCTTACCACAGGGTAATCAGGCACAATGAACTAATTAGGCAAGACAATTTATGAAGCTAAATCAGATAATCATAAATAATTACATATAGGAGCACACATGATTGACACTAATATTTGGGCAAAAATATAGTATTGGAATTTCATTTAACTAAGAATTTTGTGCAATAATGATATGAACATTATGAAGCTTTGCAACATAGCTATCCGTCTATCAACCAACTATGTCTAACACCATGAACTGATGAAGCCCATTGCAATTTTAAATCTAGGTATAAACAATATAGTTTGAGGAAATACGAAGTGTTTCACATCTGGTCTATTTGTATGATGATCTGGTATGATCATTGAACTTCCACTTGAAACCATAAGCTGAGTAGTCTATCCACCCCACTGTAGTATGCCACGCCATTAGTTGCACTTGACTTCGTGTTGCACTTGCACCTAAGTAATTTGCACAGCTAAACTTGTCACACTAATGGACTCTAAAGTTACCCCTACCATGTGCACTGTGTCCATGGC
>LPNX010063795.1:230842-342148 GCA_001517045.1 Pseudotsuga menziesii
TTTTGGATTCGGGTTGAGTTAAACTGGAAATTTTGGGTATAACAGAGTAGGGCTTGCTTTGCTTTACTCTTCTTCTTTGTCATTTTATTTGTTGAACCTGCAATTAACAGGTTCTTGAATTGTATGAATACCAGCCTCCAGGGCATTTAGGAGTAGATATTAATTTTGTAAGGCTTTATCATGTGCTGTAGCATTTTATCTGAACGAGGCATATGCTCCTAGGGGAAGATTTTGATTAGATACAAAGTTATAGCTTGCATGGCAGCATGTTAGATTCAAACACTTTAATTTGTGATCACTTGATGTGTGACACCTTGCTGTTTGTTTTCAATCACTTTGTTTAGAATTTTTAAGAAAATGAGCTTCATTGGCTGTGTTCCCATTGTATTAATTTGTGCTTTGCACCATTTGTAGAGCATCCTTCCATGCTAGGGAAACTTCCCCCTCTATAATTGGTTGGGTCTTTTCATATGATAAGGGTTTAAAAAGGAGACTATGCAGCCACAATCTTTCTTGGTAGAAGGCACATGGAAGATGTAAAGGGATTTTCATTATAGTTATTCATCTTTTCTTTGGGGTCATTGTAGACGAGCACCAACCACTGCATATAGATATATCAAGTGTAAGTTCTTTAATTTGAATGTAGACATCTTGTATTCAAGGAAGCCATAGTATGGTAATGTAGATGATTGGGTTTGCCTGATCCCCAAATGTAGACCATCAAGTTGGGAAGTTTTCATTTTACTTGCTCAAGTTTTCTTATTAGCCATCATGGTAGATTAGCACCAACCATTGCCTTGACATGATAGTGATAATTTATTGACTCTGAATCTAAACATTGTGTAGTTTGAGAAGCTAGAGTATGATAATGATTGGAGTGCAGGACAATAACACTTCGATATTGAGGAGCCAAAATGAGTGATGCAATCATGCTTGACATGAAAAAATGTGGTAAGCAGAAGCCTTTCATATCAAGAACTAAGTTCAGGGTTTCAGTTATACATCATTAAAATTTAATATTGATGGAACACATATCAAGAATTGGCTTTGTCGTAGAGGAGAGAGCAGCAGAATCTGGCATTTGTATTTTTTGTTTAAAAACACTTATAGCCATCGGTTAAGCGATGGCTTGTAGGTGATTTAAAAAAAAAAAAATCACAGCCGTCGGTTAAGCAACGGCCTTACATTTATCCGACGGTAATTAACCGATGCTTACGTTTTCATTATTGTCGTTTAAACGACACCTATTTAAATTTTAAATGATAAATAATATGAATGATATGTCAGATAACCGACGGTAATTAAGCGACGCTTAACCGACGCTTACGTTGTCATTATCGTCTTTTAAGCGACGCCTGTTTAAAGTTTAAATGATAAATAATATGAATTAGAGGTCGGATAACCGACGATTTACATTTATCCGACGGTAATTAACCGACGCTTACGTTTCCATTATCGTCGTTTAAGCAACGCCTGTTTAAAGTTTAAATGATAAATAATATGAATTAGATGTTGGATAACTAACAATTTACATTTAATCGATGGTAAACTTGGTTGTCGCTTAACCGACGTATTTTTAAGATGTCAGATAACCGACAAAAATCCACCGACGCTTAAAAAAATTCATAGTGTCGTACATGCGATAGGGAAGTGTCGAAAATCCGACAATACGGCTGTAGGATTTTTGGTCGAAATGTAGTAGTGATGTTTGAGGACCTATTCAGTATTGTGAACTTGTACGAAATTACACATGTCACTGTTCCAACTTTGGGGTCTAAAACTCACACCACAAAAACAACAGTCCATTTCCTATCTGAAACATTTTGCAAAATTTGATTTGTACCTTCCTATCCCGAGATATGGAAATTCTCCCTAGGTCACCTGTTTAAGACAATTCTGTAGGAGGCTGGAACGCTGATTTGGAGGAATCATAAATCCTAAAGTATAGTGAATCTGAGGTTGAAACTCGCACACAACCTGCAACAATATTTCATGTTGGTCTTTTCCAAGTTTAAGCACCTGATCATTTTCCAAACTCAAGTTATAGCGAAAATACCAAGATGACTAGATTTTGTCTTCCAGGGTTTTCAAGCACGAAACCCTAATTTAGTGGTTGCAATTCTAGCAATATTTCAACTACACAGTTACTTCTTTCATAGTGGCTCTGATACCATGTTAGTTTTTCTAATCTAATTGAAATTGATTAGGATCTTTATCTATTAGTTTTTACAAAATTATAATAGTATATCTTATTTTAAGATAAACAAAAGGATCTCTAGAAGAAAGACAAAGTACAGAAACAAATAACACAAGAGATTATCCTAGGAAACCCAATCGGGGAAAACCCAGCAAACCTTCTTATAGAGATAATAACTTCTAGGAACACAAAGAAGAACAGAGAGACAAAATGTCTCTCGCAGATATCACCCCATAAATATCCTCTCCCATACTGTAGTAGCACACCTTTTTGTTGGAGCAACTTGTTGTGAATGTGTGTAATAATGAGGAGGGGTGCCTCCTATTTATACTGATTTTCCAAGTGGAAAATCACTGGGGGAAACTTTCCAGTTTGACTGGGGCTGACCTACCTTGGGTAAATACAAACTAAATTGATTTTTATTCCTTTTCTTTTATGATCTTTCCCCGGGGTTTACATTGAGTGTGTCTAGGTTTTACATGAGTAGTTAAATTAGTATAATCTCTCATAGTAGGTACAACAAGAATACATTCTGAAGTTGAACAAGTTCCAACACTCCCTCTAAACGAGGAAGGTATTATTCAAAAATGGTCATCATGAAAATCATAAACATCTGGGTCTCTTTTGTACGTCTCATCTATCTCAATCATCTCTATACATAATGAAGGTCATCAACATGTCCTTATCTGTCGAGAGGAGTCATCAAAGTTTTATATGTTCGTCTCTACCTAAGAATCTGGGTGAGATATAGAACAAGTAGAGGCACCCATGTGAAGGGATCATAGATATCAGTATTGACTTTCCCTCTCCATGAGGGATTCATTTTATTCTACTCCAATACTTCGATGGAAGTATTCAAACTTTATCTCGAGAAGAGACTTGGTAAGAATTTCTGTAGTCTAGTCATCTGTTGGAACATACTGTAACTTGACTGCAAATTTATGCACCATATCACGAATATAGTGATATCAAATATCTATATGCTTCATTTTATTATGAAATACAAGATTCACTAACATCTGTATACAATTCTGATTATCATAGTGAATTACAGTTGATCATGGAATTTGACAAAACAATCCTGCAAGGAGTTTTCAAAGCGATATTGTTTCACGAGTTGAGGTACTGGAAACCATATACTCGGCCTCTGCAGTGCTAAGTGCTACTGTGGTCTTCTTCCTGCTACACCAGGAAATTACTACAGAGCCCAAACTAAAGAAAAATATGAAAGTACTATCCCTATCTACAACACACCCAACCCAATCCGAGTCAGAAAATCCTTTCAATATCGTATCACATCATGAACCATATCTTAGAACATATCCCACAGTGCCACGTAAGTATCTAATAACATGTTTTGGAGAAACCCAACGAATCTTCCTTAGATCACTCATAAACTAGCTAAGGGTGTTCACAACAAAACATATGTCTGGTCTGGTGTTTTTTAGATACATCAAAGAACCAATCAACTGATGATACATGGTGGGATCAGTCATATTAGTATTTGAAGTGGACTCCTTCAACTACTTGAAGTTTTCATCCATCGGGGTAGCCATGGACTTGTAGTCCAACATCCCGAATATCTTCAAAATGTCAATGGTGTATTTTCCTTGACTTGGGAAAATTTCCTCCTGCCTCTGCCATACTTCTCATCCCAATAAGTAATACATCAATTCGAGGTCCTTCATTTCAAATTTAGAGGCAAGCTTCTTCTTAGACCATCTAATTAGTTTCTCATTTCATGTGAGAAACAAGTCGTCCACGTACAAGACCAAAATCAACGATTCATTATTCTCAATCTTGTAGTAAAGATTGGGGTCTACATCGCTTTTGGTGAATCCCAAGTTTACCAGGAATCTGCCTATCTGTCCATACCGAGTATGACATGTTTGCTTGAGCCTGTATAATTCCTTTCTTAGTTTACATACGTGAGATTCTTTGTTATGGAAAATAAACCCTTCTGGTTGTTCAATGTAAAATTCTTCCTCGATAATACCATTGAGAAGGCGATCTTTACATCCATCTGATGTAGCTTCCATCCCATAGCTGAAGCAATAACAATGATGGTTCTAGTGGAAGTATATCGAGCCACATGAGCCTTGTGTTTCTCCACACTACCGGTTTCTTTGTGTTTAATCTTGAAAATCCATTTGGAGGTTACTATTAACTTCCCCTTAGGTCTCGGTACAACCTCCCATACGTCATTCTTCATGATGGACTGGAACTCCTTCGTCATGGAATCCTTCCAAACTTGGTGTCTAGATTCTTCTCTGTATGTAGTAGGTTCTGAGTTAACGATGTGACTCATCAAGAGTACATAACTCAAGAATCTCTAAGTTATTTTTATTTCCTAGTGGATTCCATGTGGATATTCGTGCACTTCGGCATCATGCAATGTATATTGTGCCCATCTAGGTCTTTTTTGTCTTACTACCATATCTATGGGAGCATCATCTGGCTTAACTGGATCAATGGGACTAATCGGTTCATTCCTTTCTTCAGAATCCCTCTTAACTTTTGGAGAGGGATATTAACTTATCTCTTCATTATCATTGATCTCCATATCATATCCTCTTCCTTTTTGGATAAACCATCGCTTCTTCAAAATTCACATCTCGATTGACTTCGATTTTCCTCGATCCTGGGACGTATATTATGTATCCCTTTGAAGACTCAATGTATCCCATGAATGTTCCCTTATTACATGAGGGTTCTAACTTTGTCCTTTTATCTTCGAGCACATGAATGTAGACTGAACAACCAAAGATATGAAGGTGGACTACTTATGGATTTACTCTTGTGAAGGCTTCTTCCAGATTCATGTTATTCAAGATTTTATGAGGGCATCTGTTTTGAACATATAAAGTTGTCTTGGATGCTTCTACCCACAAGAACATTGGTAGACTCTGGTCATGCATCATGGCTTTGGCTACCTCCATAATTGTTCAGTTCTTCCTTTTTGCGACCCCATTTTTTTAGGGTTGTAGGGAACTGCAAGCTCCCTCTTACTTCCTGCTTCTTTGCAGAAATCATCAAACTCTGTAGAGGTATATTCTCCACCATTATCTGATCTCAAGATCTTAATATTTCTTCTTGACATATTCTCGACTTGTGCTTTGAACTCTTGACATATTCTCGACAGCCGTCGGTTAAGCGACGGCCTTACATTTATCCGACGGTAATTAACCGATGCTTACCTTTTCATTATCGTCATTTAAGCGACGCCTATTTAAAGTTTAAATGATAAATAATATGAATTAGATGTCGGATAACTGACGATTTACATTAAACCGACGGTAATTAAGCGACGCTTAACCGACACTTACGTTGTCATTATTGTCTTTTAAGCGATGCCTGTTTAAAGTTTAAATGATAAATAATATGAATTAGAGGTCAGATAACCGATGATTTACATTTATCTGATGGTAATTAACCGATGCTTACGTTTCCATTATCGTCGTTTAAGCGACGCCTGTTTAAAGTTTAAATGATAAATAATATGAATTAGATGTCGGATAACCGACGATTTACATTTAACCGACGGTAAACTTGGCTGTCGCTTAACTGACGGATTTTAAAGATGTCGGATAACCGACGAAAATCCACCAACGCTTAAAAAAATTCTTAGTGTCATACATGCGACAGGGAAGTGTCAAAAATCCGACAATACGGTCGTCGGATTTTTGGTCAAAATGTAGTAGTGATGTTTGAGGACCTATTCAGTATTGTGAACTTGTACGAAATTACACATGTCATTGTTTCAACTTCGGGGTCTAAAACTCACACCACAAAAACTATAGTCCATTTCCTATCTGAAACATTTTGCAAAATTTGATTTGTACCTTCCTATCCTGAGATATGGAAATTCTCCCTAGGTCACCTATTTAAGACAATTCTGTAGGAGGTTGGAACCCTGATTTGGAGGAATCATAAATCCTAAATTATAGTGAATCTGAGGTTGAAACTCGCACACAACCTGAGACAATATTTCATGTTCGTCTTTTCCAAGTTTAAGCACCTGATCATTTTCCAAACTCGAGTTATAGCGAAAATAACAAGATGACTAGATTTTGTCTTCTAGGGTTTTCAAGCATGAAACCCTAATTTAGTGGTTGCAATTCTAGCAATATTTCGGCTACACGGTTACTTCTTTCATAGTGGCTCTGATACCATGTTAGTTTTTCTAATCTAATTCAAATTGATTAGGATCTTTATCTGTTAGTTTTTACAAGATTATAATAGTATATCTTATTTTAATATAAACAAAAGGATCTCTAGAAGAAAGACAAAGTACAAAAACAAATAACACAAGAATTTATCCTAGGAAACCCAATCGGGGAAAACCCAGCAAACCTTCTTATAGAGATAATAACTTCTGAGAACACAGAGAAGAACAGAGAGACAAAATGTCTCTTGCAGATATAACCCCATAAATATCCTCTCCCATACTGTAGTAGCACACCTTTTTGTTGGAGCAACTTGTTGTGAATGTGTGTAATAATGAGGAGGGGTGCCTCCTATTTATACTGATTTTCCAAGTGGAAAATCACTGGGGGAAACTTTCCAGTTTGACTGGGGCCGACCTACCTTGGGTAAATACAAATTAAATTTATTTTTATTCCTTTTCTTTTATGATCTTTCCCCGGGGTTTACATTGAGTGTGTCTAGGTTTTACATGAGTAGTTACATTAGTTTAATCTCTCATAGTAGGTACAACAAGAATACATTCTGAAGTTGAACAAGTTCCAACACTCCCTCTAAACGAGGAAGGTATTATTCAAAAATGGTCATCATGAACATCATAAACATCTGGGTCTCTTTTGTACGTCTCATCTATCTCAATCATCTCTATACATATTGAAGGTCATCAACATGTATTTGTCTGTCGAGAGGAGTCATCAAAGTTTTATATGTTCGTCTCTACCTAAGAACTTGGACATGCTTTACATGACCATCTACTATCCATTCATTTCAAGTGATGGTGGGAATTCTCCTACACTAAGTTGAGAATATGGAATAATATAGGTCACTAGTGTACATGACCATATACAACTTGTTCTTCTCAAGATATGGTGGGAATACTCCAAAGAACACCAAATAGAATACATAACTCATCAAGGATACATAACTCAAGAATCTCTAAGTTATTTTTATTTCCTAGTGGATTCCATGTGGAGCTTCGTGCACTTCGGCATCATGCAATGTATATTGTGCCCATCTAGGTATTTTTTGTCTTACTGCCATATCTATGGGAGCATCATCTGGATTAACTGGATCAATGGGACTAATCGGTTCATTCCTTTCTTCAGAATCCCTCTTAACTTCTGGAGTGGGATGTTAACTTATCTCTTCATTATCATTGATCTCCATATCATATCTTCTTCCTTTTTGGATATCCATCGCTTCTTCAAAGTTCACATCTCGACTGACTTCGATTTTCCTCGATCCTAGGACATATATTATGTATCCCTTTGAAGGCTCAATGTATCCCATGAATGTTCCCTTCTTACATGAGGGTTCTAACTTTGTCCTTTTATCTTCGAGCACATGAATGTAGACTAAACAACGAAAGATATGAAGGTGGACTACTTATGGATTTACTCTTGTGAAGGCTTCTTCCAGATTCATGTTATTCAAGATTTTATGAGGGCATCTATTTTGAACATAAAAAGTTGTCTTGGTAGCTTCTACCCACAAGAACATTGGTAGACTCTGGTCATGCATCATGGCTTTGGCTACCTCCATAATTGTTTAGTTCTTCCTTTTTTCGACCCCATTTTTTTAGGGTTGTAGGGAACTGCAAGCTCCCTCTTACTTCCTGCTTCTTTGCAGAAATCATCAAACTCTGTAGAGGTATATTCTCCACCATTATCTAATCTCAGGATCTTAATATTTCTTCTTGACATATTCTCGACTTGTGCTTTGAACTCTTGACATATTCTCGACAGCCGTCGGTTAAGTGATGACCTTACATTTATCCGACGGTAATTAATCGACGCTTACATTTTCATTATCGTCATTTAAGCGACGCCTATTTAAAGTTTAAATGATAAATAATATGAATTAGATGTCGGATAACCGACGATTTACATTAAACCGACGGTAATTAAGCGACGCTTACGTTGTCATTATCGTCTTTTAAGTGACGCATGTTTAAAGTTTAAATGATAAATAATATGAATTAGATGTCGGATAACCGACGATTTACATTTATCCGACGGTAATTAACCGACGCTTACGTTTCCATTATTGTTTTTTAAGCGACGCCTATTTAAAGTTTAAATGATAAATAATATGAATTAGATGTCGGATAACCGACGATTTACATTTAACCGACGGTAAACTTGGCTGTTGCTTAACTGACGGATTTTAAAGATGTCGGATAACCGACGAAAATCCATCGACGCTTAAAAAAATTCATAGTGTCGTACATGCGACAGGGAAGTGTCGAAAATCCGACAATACGGCCGTCGGATTTTTGGTCGAAATGTAGTAGTGATGTTTGAGGACCTATTCAGTATTGTGAACTTGTACGAAATTACACATGTCACTGTTTCAAATTCGGGGTCTAAAACTCACACCACAAAAACAACAGTCCATTTCCTATCTGAAACATTTTGCAAAATTTGATTTGTACCTTCCTATCTCGAGATATGGAAATTCTCCCTAGGTCACCTGTTTAAGACAATTCTGTAGGAGGCTGGAACCCTGATTTGGAGGAATCATAAATCCTAAAGTATAGTGAATCTAAGGTTGAAACTCGCACAAATCCTGCAACAATATTTCATGTTGGTCTTTTCCAAGTTTAAGCACCTGATCACTTTCCAAACTCGAGTTATAGCGAAAATACCAAGATGACTAGATTTTGTCTTCCAGGGTTTTCAAGCATGAAACCCTAATTTAGTGGTTGCAATTCTAGCAATATTTCGGCTACACGGTTACTTCTTTCATAGTGGCTCTGATACCATGTTAGTTTTTCTAATCTAATTCAAATTGATTAGGATCTTTATCTGTTAGTTTTTACAAGATTATAATAGTATATCTTATTTTAAGATAAACAAAAGGATCTCTAGAAGAAAGACAAAGTACAGAAACAAATAACACAAGAATTTATCCTAGGAAACCCAATCGGGGAAAACCCAGCAAACCTTCTTATAGAGATAATAACTTCTGAGAACACAGAGAAGAACAGAGAGACAAAATGTCTCTCGCAGATATAACCCCATAAATATCCTCTCCCATAATGTAGTAGCACACCTTTTTGTTGGAGAAACTTGTTGTGAATGTGTGTAATAATGAGGAGGGGTGCCTCCTATTTATACTGATTTTCCAAGTGGAAAATCACTGGGGGAAACTTTCCAGTTTTACTGGGGCCGACCTACCTTGGGTAAATACAAATTAAATTTATTTTTATTCCTTTTCTTTTATGATATTTCCCCAGGTTTTACATTGAGTGTGTCTAGGTTTTACATGAGTAGTTACATTAGTATAATCTCTCATAGTAGGTACAACAAGAATACATTTTGAAGTTGAACAAGTTCCAACACTCCCTCTAAACAAGGAAGGTATTATTAAAAAATGGTCATCATGAACATCATAAACATCTGGGTCTCTTCTGTACGTCTCATCTATCTCAATCATCTCTATACATATTGAAGGTCATCAACATGTCTTTGTCTGTCGAGAGGAGTCATCAATGTTTTATATGTTCATCTCTACCTAAGAACCTGGACATGCTTTACATGACCATCTACTATCCATTCATTTCAAGTGATGGTGGGAATTCTCCTACACTAAGTTGAGAATATGGAATAATATAGGTCACTAGTGTACACGACCATATACAACTTGTTCTTCTCAAGATATGGTGGGAATAATCCAAAGAAAACCAAATAGAAAATCTGAACATGTAGTTTCCATCAGCGCACATGACCATCTATGTTCAACCCATCTCAAGATGTTGATGGGATTTATCCCATACTTGGATGAGAACCTGGGTGAGCAGAAGCCACTTGTGTGTACGAGCATTTATAACTTGTTCATCTCAAGAGCTGGTGGGATTCCTCCAAAGCACCATATTGATAATTTTGAACGTATAGTGGTCAACTATGCACATGGATATCTGCTATCTTACCATCTTACAATGCCAGTGGGATTTCTCCCATATCTGGGTGAGATATAGAACAAGTAGAGGCACCCATGTGAAGGGATCATAGATATCAGTATTGACTTTCCCTCTCCATGAGGGATTCATTTTATTCTACTCCAATACTTCGATGGAAGTATTCAAACTTTATCTCAAGAAGAGACTTGGTAAGAATTTTTGTAGTCTAGTCATCTGTTGGAACATACTGTAACTTGACCACAACTTTATGCACCATATCACGAATATAGTGATATCAAATCTCTATATGCTTCATTTTATCATGAAATACAAGATTCACTAACATCTGTATACAATTTTGATTATCACAGTGAATTACAGTTGATCATGGAATCTGAAAAAACAATCCTGCAAGGAGTTTTCAAAGCGATATTGTTTCACGAGTTGAGGTACTGGAAACCATATACTCGGCCTCTGCGGTGCTAAGTGCTACTGAGGTCTTCTTCCTGCTACACCAGGAAATTACTACAGAGCCCAAACTAAAGAAAAATATGAAAGTACTATCCCTATCTACAACACACCCAACCCAATCCGAGTCAGAAAATCCTTTCAATATCGTATCACATCATGAACCATATCTTAGAACATATCCCACAGTGCCACGTAAGTATCTAATAACATGTTTTGGAGAAACCCAGCGAATCTTCCTCAGATCACTCATAAACTGGCTAAGGGTGTTCACAACAAAACATATGTCTGGTCTGGTGTTTTTTAGATACATCAAAGAACCAATCAACTGACGATACATGGTGGGATCAGTCATATCAGTATTTGAAGTGGACTCCTTCAACTTCTTGAAGTTTTCATCCATCAAGGTAGCCATGTACTTGAATTCCAACATCCTGAATCTCTTCAAAATGTCAATGGTGTATTTTCCTTGACTTGGGAAAATTTCCTCCTGCCTCTGCCATACTTCTCATCCCAATAAGTAATAGATCAATCCGAGGTCCTTCATTTCAAATTCAGAGGCAAGCTTCTTCTTAGACCATCTAATTAGTTTCTCATTTCATGTGAGAAACAAGTCCTCCACATACAAGACCAAAATCAACGATTCATTATTATCAATCTTGTAGTAAAAATTGGGGTCTACATCGCTTTTGGTGAATCCCAAGTTTACCAGGAATCCACCTATATGTCCATACCGAGCACAACATGTTTTCTTGAGCATGTATAATTCCTTTCTTAGTTTAGATACGTGAGATTCTTTGTTATGGAAAATAAACCCTAATGGTTGTTCAATGTAAAATTCTTCCTCGATAATACCATTGAGAAGGCAATCTTTACATCCATATGATGTAGCTTCCATCCCATAGCTGAAGCAATAACAATGATGGTTCTGGTGGAAGTATATCGAGCCACATGAGCCTTGTGTTTCTCCATGCTACCATTTTCTTCGTGTTTAATCTTGAAAATCCATTTGGAGGTTACTACTAACTTCCCCTTAGGTCTTGGTACAACCTCCCATATGTCATTCTTCATGATGGACTGGAACTCCTTCGTCATGGAATCCTTCCAAACTTGGTGTCTAGATTCTTCTCTGTATGTAGTAGGTTCTGAGTTAACAATGTGACTCATCAAGGATACATAACTCAAGAATCTCTAAGTTATTTTTATTTCCTAGTGGATTCCATGTGGAGCTTCATGGACTTCGGCATCATGCAATGTATATTGTGCCCATCTAGGTATTTTTTGTCTTACTGCCATATCTATGGGAGCATCATCTGGCTTAACTGGATCAATGGGACTAATCAGTTCATTCCTTTCTTCAGAATCCCTCTTAACTTCTGGAGCGGGATATTAACTGATCTCTTCATTATCATTGATCTCCATATCATATCCTCTTCCTTTTTGGATATCCATCACTTCTTCAAAGTTCACATCTCGACTGAATTCGATTTGCCTCGATCTTGGGATGTATATTATGTATCCCTTTGAAGACTCAATGTATCCCATGAATGTTCCCTTCTTACATGAGGGTTCTAACTTTTTCCTTTTATCTTCGAGCACATGAATGTAGACTGAACAACCAAAGATATGAAGGTGGACTACTTATGGATTTACTCTTGTGAAGGCTTCTTCCAGATTCATGTTATTCAAGATTTTATGAGGGCATCTATTTTGAACATAAAAAGTTGTCTTGGATGCTTCTACCCACAAGAATATTGGTAGACTCTGGTCATGCATCATGGCTTTGGCTACCTCCATAATTGTTCAGTTCTTCCTTTTTGTGACCCCATTTTTTTAGGGTTGTAGGGAACTGCAAGCTCCCTCTTAATTCCTACTTCTGTGCAGAAATCATCAAACTTTGTAGAGGTATATTCTCCACCATTATCTGATCTTAGGATCTTAATATTTCTTCTTGACATATTCTCGACTTGTGCTTTGAACTCTTTTAATTTATTGAGTTTTTCCTTGAATTTCTTGGTCTTTAGGAAGTATATCCACGTCTTTCCTAAGTGGTAATCAATAAATGTTACATAGTAGTTGTAACTTCCCAGTGAAGTTACTGTCATGTGTCCACACAAGTCAGAGTGGATTAGATCCAATATTCCCTTGGATATTTTTTCACTTTTCGGAAAGAAACCCTTGGTATTCTTACCAAGTGCACATCCTCTACATACACCATCATGGTCTACATTAAGTATTGGTATACTTGTCACCATGTTCCTTAAATATGGGAGAGCTTGATAGTTTAGATGAGCTATTCTTATGTGCCATAGCTCATTGATGTTAGTGGAATCATGGACTAATGCTTGAGCTGGTAGAGTGGTAAGACGATATAGGATTTCCTCCCTTATACCGATCACTTTTTTTGTGTTCATGCTATAATATTTGTGCCATGCTAGCACCTTTCCATCTGCAAATGTCACTCTATATCCCTTGTCTTCTAAAGCAGAGATTGATACAAGGTTTCTTTTCATACCAGGTACATATAGCACATCATTCAGATGTAATAAGACATTTGATTCTAACTGAAGAGAGGTAGATCCAAATCCTTTCATAGTGTAGTTGGAATCATCTCCAAGTACAACATGGATATGTGATTCTTTCTCAACTACTTCTAAAAGGTTTTCTTTATAACCAGTCATATGCTTGGAAGCACCATTATCTATGATCCATGTATCACTAGTGGTGGGAACCGTACCTGATAAAGATGATATGAAGAATAATTTTATAAGATATTCATTTATTTGTTTTTTGTGATGGTGACCATCTTCCACATCAGTTGTTGAAGCTTAATGCTTCCTCTTGCTTGAACTATTACACTGGCTTGCATAGTGACCATATTTCTTACACTTATAGCATTGCATGCATGATAGGTCCTTCTTCTTTTTTCTTATGATATAGAGAAGAACTTGGTATCCTATCTTGGTGCTTATGTTTTTGAAATTTCCTTCCTTTTCTTGTGCCTTTCTTTACATGAGTGATGAAGGCTTGATTCTCCTCAACTTGAGAACCATGGAGTCTTTTCCTTGCTGCAATCCTGGTTTCTTCCTGAGTGCAGTCTTCCCATAGCTTGTCGAATTTGGGAAACTTGGTTCAACCACTTATGGTTTGGATGAAAGACTCCCAATATGGTGGAAGACCATTTAGGGTGGTCATGACAAGCTTGTTTTATTCAAGGTTTTCTCCACTAGACCTTAGCTTGTTCAGTAGTTTGGTGATGCTCATGAAATATGAGGCAATGTTTTTGGATTTAGTCATCTTCATATTTGACAGTTTTTTTGTCAATGTAAGAGTAACATTGATGCTACTGCGTTCAAATAACTTCTTCAAGGTTTTGAACGTCTTTCTAGTTGTTGTATTTTCTAATATTTGTGGAACCAAGTGATCTTTGACTGAGTCCACCAAAATCCTTCTTGCTTTCGCATCACCCTTCCTCCACTAGGACTTGGCTTCTTCTGCTTATGGTTATGGAATTTTCTCATTGACAAATTTTCAGAGATCATGTTCTTCTAGAATGAGAAGGAACCTAGGCTTATAAGATATGAAGTTGGTAGAACCATCAAGATGATATTCAATCTTCATTCCAATTATCTTGTCTACAAATCTAAACCGCGAACCCTAGCAGGAGTTAGGTCAAAAATGAAATTTTGAATTTGAAGAAACTAACCTCTTAGATAGATGTGCCTTGTCAAGGTGAGTTGAGGAGAGGTGAAGTTGAGCCAAGGTAGTGGCTTGATCAACACAAAACTTGAAACCATAATTTTTGCAGCAGTTGAATTAGGTTGAAAATGAAACTTCTTGGAATTTGGATTTTCTTTCACCAAAATATGCACCTCCCCTAGAGAAAAGTTTCCAGAGCTCTTTTCCTAGTGAAGAGATGAGGGAAGGCCTTGGAAGGCCAAACCCTAGCTTCCGGCAATGGCCTCTTCTAGAACTTCTTTGGTATCATGTTAGTTTTTACAATATTATAGTAGTATATCTTATTTGTAGATAAAAAAAAGGATCTCTAGAAGAAAGATAAAGCACAAAAACAAATAACACAAGAATTTATCCTAGGAAACCCAATTGGGAAAAACCCAAAAAACCTTAGTATAGAGATAATAACTTATGAGAACACAAATAAGAAGAACAAGACAGAGAGAGAGAGAGAGAGAGAGAGAGAGAGAGAGTGTCTCTCGTAGATATAGCCCCAAAAATATGCTCTCCTAGATTGCGGTAGTGCACCTTTTTGTTAGAGAAACTTGTTGTGAATGTGTGTAATAACGACGAGGGGTGCCTCCTAATTACACTAATTTTCCAAGTGGGAGATCACTAGGGTTGAATTTCTAGTTTGACTGGGGTCGTCCTACCTTGGGGAAATACAAATTAATTAATTTATTTAACTTTTCTGATCTTTCCCCAGGGTTTACATTGAGTGTGTCTAGTTTTTACATGAGTAGTTACATTAGTATAATCTCTCGTAGGAGGTACAATAAGAATAACTTCTGAAGTTGCAAAATTTCTGACATTATCTGAAAGAATAACATGCACAGGTTTATACATAAGATAGAGTAGATACAAAAGACACAAATATTTTCCTTGGGGAAACCATAAAGGAGAAAACCCCACAAACTTCCTCAAAATAGTTATGTCACTAAGACAATATCATAAGATGGAAAAACCTAAGAATACCAAGCCTTCTACAACTCTCTCTCTCCTCCTTGTCCTCTCTCTCACCTCATGGGAACTTAAGTGAGTGAGTGTGTGTGTAAATGAGAGAGGACTCCTCCCTATTTATACACATCAAGTGACCGACCTAAAACATGATTGGGCTCACCTCTTACCCTTGTAGGGCCGACTTCACCTAGGGAGACTCATAAATACATTTTATTATATTCATCTTGGGGACTATTGCCTCGACTTACAACATAAGGTTTACCTCAATGACCATAAACAATAATGACATCTTGAAAGGATAGAAACACATCTTCGATGGGGGTACAACAATATACAATGATAATATACATCAAAATATCTTCTGAAGTTACAAATACAACAACAAAATAGACTATTAGTATAACTTAACTCACTCTTACATTTAGTGTTTCCTAAAATATAGGTCAAATTCTTGGATTCTACTTACTCTTCTCCTTTTTCGTTGTGTCCTTACTCAACTTGTGACCGGATTCTTCACATTTCTGACCAAAAATCTTATGTCCTTTTTTAGGGCCAACAGCCCCCCAACACTCACTTATGGCTCGTCCCAAGACACTTCATCTAGAGATCTATGTCGCATCGATTTTATTTTGAAACTCATGACATATTTTCATCGCTTCTTCTGCTTGTCTCTAAGCATCTTCTTTAACTTTCTCAAAAATTTTCATAAGTTTGGAACTGATATGTTCCAAATTTTCAACCTATGTCGCTCATAGCGCCTGTCACACCTGCTCGTGGACCAAATGGATGGTTCCTATAAATTGTTCTTCTTTGGCCTGGAGCTCTGCGACACATTCAATTTGAAGTTGTTGTTGTGTTCGTAGTTTGACAACCTTCTAGTGCAATGTTTTCAAGTCAACAACCTTGCTCATTTTCTCTACCGGTAACAACTTCTTCAATGAATTTTTTATCTTGGTCAAATTTGTCTTAATGGTATGAAGTTTCTATGTTACTTTCTCCAACTCTGCATCATCCATCAAGGCTTCCCAAGAATGAGAAACTTGTGCATTTTCTTTGGCACAAAGTGCCTCGACCGCCTGAATCTTTTGGACATTCTCAGTTACTTCATTTTTTTGTTCTTCTAGTACTTCATTGGGTGTACTGGGAGCCATCCTTGCTTCTAACTTTGTAATTCGTTGGAGGAGATTAACATCTACTTCCCTAAGTTGAATAACTTGATCCTCTGAGATCATTTCATATTTAATTCCCTCTTCTCAGTATTCGTGGCATGCAAGCGCGACAATGTGTTCCAATATTTTCTTGTCCTACTGCCATCTCTGTGTTTTCTACTTTGTCTCCTGCACTTTTCTCTTGAGAGATGTGACAGTATTCTTTGAATGTTTTAGATGTTCAACTACCACATGCTCTCTTGCCTTAATCTCATCTACTACAATTTGTTGAATGTTATGCAGTAGAAACATATGGATTATAGAAAATTCGACACTTAAATGATGAATGTCCTTGATCATGGCGTTATGCTCCGGTGTGCCCAAATCAAGTGCCTTAAGAGACACTTCAATATTTATGTGTTGTCGCGGTGATGATACTACGATAGGTAAATCCCTAGAAGGACATATTCTAGCAACTCAGACTGAAATGGGTCCCGACTGACTGCTACGCTGACTTCTTTTACTGCAACACAGAGAGTCTGTAGTAAATCAGTGATTCCTCCAACCAAGTTATTATTTCGCTCCTCGATATTTCGGTGAGTTTCATTATCCAGTTTTTCCATTCGATCAACAATGAGATTATAATCATCATCAGTAAGGCCACCAACTCCAGAGGTTTTATTGACCTTCCTTTTCTTGTGACTTTTCTTAGATTCTTCAGATCTTTTTCTCTTGTCGCCCAGCTTCGGATCCATCGGGGTCATATTGGATTATTATTCTCTTTCATAGGGGGGATTTTCATGGCATTTACTCTTCGTAGTGATCTCCTCCTTGATTTCTTGATGTTCCATCCTGTCGAGGGTCAATTTCAATAGATAGTTGATCATCTGTGACAGGTTTTCTCCATTCTTCTGGCCAATCCCAAATGATCGTCTCAATTCCTTCATTGATAAACTGAAACTCAGTACTAAAGCATTGATGCTTGGGGTATTTCCGTAGTTGCAAACAGATGTGGCGAGCTCCGACATATAATCTGATTATATTTCGGTACTGCTGGACAGTCTCTACGACAATCTGTGACTGGTTCTCAATGGGATGCCTCAATGCATCAACACGTAAATAAAAGTCTATGTTACTTGTAGTCCGTCATCGCAGATTATTCTTCTCGTACCACAAGTTTTGGTAGCACACAACCCGACATGGAACAAGAATTTCCATCTCTTAGTAGTTTGGCGTCTCATCCCACGTAACAAAATATATCAGAATTAGCAGCCATGAATAGGTAAAGGGAGTACCTTTCTCTTGAGTTTCAATGGCATCGGCTAATAATTCATCTAGTAGATAGGTCGACCAATTCATTTGCATGCCTGCAACACACTGCTCTGCGACTACAATGGTACCGACAGTACACTAGTTTGGTCACATTTTTCTAAGCAGCTTGCTAGATAGTACTTTTGTTGCGAACCGAACAGATATGTCATTGATAGAGGAAATAGAAAATCCCCTCTTATATCTTGCAAGGTTGTATTTTTCCTCATCTAGATGACTAGGTCTGGGTCCTACTCCTTGACGACAAACAACGATGTTGGGACGACCCCTAGAATAGGTAGCCTAGGGATTGAAGCAATCAAGTTGACGTCCATTGAAATGTGTTGATACAGCCAGAGGCAGCCTCCATGGAAGAAAACCAACAATTGTTTGACGCATTTATTAATTTCCTTCTTGCGACCAAAATGGGGAATGTGCATTAGCGACAGTATACCTGAATTTTCCAGTCCTCGTTCCCACTCCATTGGAACTAGTTGAATAGGTCCTCCTTTGACCACTTGCACATATGTCATGTACCGCGGCATGTTTAGTTTAGGAAAATTTCACATATCATGGTCTATGAATCCAAGATTCTTTAGATTTGACAGAATGTCTGTCATAACATGGATGCCTTTTGGGATGGTTGGCTTGACCAAAAGATACTTAGTATTCTTGTGGATAGCTACGTGACGAGCATCATCTTTCCTTGGAAGAATGTAGCTAGGTAACATTGTCGTCGACCTAGATCTTGATGCTTCAACATCATGGGTATCTCTAAATATTTCTTGAGGAACAACACCATGACCAACCATTCGCTTTATCCTTAGCGGATTGACCGACCCCGGCCGCAACAAAACTTCTGGGGATTCTGCAATAATAGGCATGGAATAGGGAACCTCCATGCCTGATCCTTGAATGGTGCTAGTACTTGACATAGGTATTTCCATTACAAAGATGACTTTGGATTCAAAGAGTTTGTAGACAGATAGCTTGGATCAAGAAATTTCTTAGTTGGATGCAAACTGAATCATCAAAATTCTACATGAACATGAAATAGGTTTGCGCATGCAGGAAGTGTTTCACTCATGTGGGTATGCAATTAATGGAAAAGGTGGCGGCTAATTTTCTCACATGGGGGAAATATTTCCCATCATTCCAATAAACCTCTAATCGAACCATCACTTCACTAACCATAAAAGCATGTATTTATTATGCATTGATAGATGTGACCAAAAAACATGTTGTCGAAATCTCCCGTTACTTCAACTTAACTCCACTCTAACTGTAACTTGCGATAGATGTATAGTTTGTGACATCATTTTTGGTGTGCGAGAGACGGATAGTCTGCGACATAATTTTAAACTTGCGACACATCTTGAAACTTGCGTTAAAATTGTAAACATGCGACAAATTTTTTAATTTGCAATAAAAAATGTATATACAAGACTTCAAATTTTTTTTTTCAGGCACTATATTTTCACTCAAGCTAAGTACGGTTATCTTGATAAGGTTTCAACCAAATTCCATTTACCAACCCGTTTAAGGGTGTACCATCTAACTTCTATAACTAGACTGCAACTCCATCAATGATACAAATGACAACATATGGTCCCAACTAGTGCGTTTGAAGCTTCCCTGGATACTTCAAAGATTTACTATCATA
Organism: Pseudotsuga menziesii; assembly: GCA_001517045.1. Lineage (NCBI taxonomy): Eukaryota > Viridiplantae > Streptophyta > Pinopsida > Pinales > Pinaceae > Pseudotsuga > Pseudotsuga menziesii. The sequence continues at coordinate 250,426 of LPNX010063795.1, forward strand.
TAGGAGGAAAAATCATCTATCTAAAATTGCTTGAACTTAATATGGAGGTCATGCTAAGCCTTTTGTCGCTCCTTATTGACATGTTGATTATATCCTGTGATGAAGCGATCTTCTTCCAACTATACCAATTGCAACAATATTTCTTCTACTGTGCCAACATCTGTCATCTCAGTAATCACATCTATTTTGAGACTAGGTACAATATACGCTAATGGCATGACAACCTTTTGTCCATAAACCAATCTAAATGGAGTTTTTCTTGTCAACCTTTTGTATATTGTGTGATATTCCCATAATACTGCAGGTATGTTGTGATCCCAATCATTGCTCTGAACATTGCATATTTTAGTCAATGTATTCTCTAAGATCTTATTAAACACTTCGACAACATCGTTTGCTTGTGGGTGATATGGCGTTGTATTTCAGTGCTGAATTTGAAATTGCTCTGTTAATTTTTCAATCAGTTGATTCACAAAATGTGTACCTTGGTCACTTGTCAAAATTTTTGGGCATCCAAATCTGGTCACGACATGGTCGAATAAAAATATTGCAGCAGTCGCAGCAGTACAATCTCTCACTATTGTTGCTTCAGCCCACTTGGTTAAGTAGTCTATCACATTGATTATATATCATGCACCCGTTCATTTTCTTGGTGGGTTAATGGGACCGACACAGTATACAACCCATTTATCAAATTCCTGCAAAGTTACTTGTGGTACAAGTGGAATTTCATCTCATCATGATGGTTTTCCAGTTCGTTGACAACTATCACATTCGTGACAATAGTTTCTAGCATCTGCACGGAGAGTAGGCCACCATAATCCTTCCTATAAAATCTTTTGCACTATCACTTTTACTACATATTGGTCTCCTATGACACCAACATGTGCTTCATTCAACACCATCCATAGCTCGTGTTCCAAGACACAACGACAAAGTATTTCTTTTGGTCCAATATTATATAATTTCCCAACGATCAGCTGGAAATCTGCAACTTTTACAACTGATTTCTTCTTATGCATTGTACTGAATATTTTTGGTGCATATCCTGTAGTCAAGAGGTGTACAATATATTTGTAGTGATCATCAATCACTTTTACTGCAAACAACTATTCACCGAGAAGACTATTGTCGAGACTAGTAGGCTCTTCTCCACTTTCTGACCTCAACAGATGGTCAGGTCCTGAATTCAGTCAGCCTGGATTGACAATAATTTCAAAATCAAATTCTTGGAATATGAGAATACATCGACGAATATTCCCCCCAACACTGGCATATTGACCAAGTATTTTAATGCAGAATGGTCTGTAAACATCTTGAAATTACCTCCTAGCAAATAATGTCAAAATTCTAGAGAGAATATACCATAACAAGTCCCTCCCTCTCAGTTGTGGTATAGTTCCTTTCTATCGTTGACAGTTTTCTACTAGCAAATGTAATGGGGTGATCAAGAGAACCCTCACTTGCTTGTGCAAGTATGACACCGAGCACAATAGACGATGCATCAACATGTACATGAAATTAATTTTTCCATCCTGGAAATAACAATATAGGAGCTAAGAGCATCTTGTTTTTTAGAACATCCAGACTCTTTTGACACTGCTCATTCCATTGGAATTTAACATCTTTTTTTAGCAATTTCTCCATTGGATTTGTAACCTCGGCATAACCTCGGATAAATTTTATGTAATATCGTGTATGCCCCAAGGTAGTTCTCAAATTTTTAACTAATGTGGGTGGGGGTATGTTTAAAATAATTGCAATATTGGTGGGGTCCATCAATATTATGTCTCGACAGACCACATGACCTAGCAAGATACCAAAAGGAGCACAAAAAATACACTTCTTCAAATTAAGAGAAATATGGAATTGTTTACACCAGTCGAGCATCATTCTAATATTCTCAATATGATTTTTAACTATCCCATAAACTATCTAATCATCAAAGTATACTTCAAGAAATTTATGGATGAATTCTTTAAAAGTAGCTACTACTATTCTAGAAAAAATAGAAGGGGCATTTTTTTTCTCCAAAAGGCATTAATCTGTATTGGAAACATCCCCTATTTGTTGCAAAGGTTGTATTATACCAATATTCCTTTGCAATACTTATTTTATGGTATCCAGATAATCCATCAGTAAACTAATACACTTATTTTTCTAATATGCTCTCCAAAACTTCATCTGTGGACGAGGTGAGGAATGGATCATGCAGGAATGCATCGTTTAGTTTCTGCAACACAAATACAGAATTCACCAGTTTTCTTGCCTTGAACAACCATAGGGCCAATCCATTGGGATTATTTGGCAGGTTCTACAATGCCTGGATCTAGCATTCTGTCTAACTCTATTTTGACCTTCTCCTTATATCTTGGATTGAGTCTATGTGGTTGTTGCTTAACAGGTTTTGCGTCGGCCTTCATGGGGATCTTGATTTCTCCTAAATAACAAATAATTCCCTTCATTTATGAAAAATTAGTAGGGAATATACCTTGGAATTCATGCAATAATTCTATAATATTCCCTACTATCTCATCATCCCAATAGTCTCCAGTATTGGCAAACTCTAGGTTTTCTAGAGAACCAATATTCACCTTCTTTGTTCTGACGGGATTCAGAAATTTGTCATTTGATAAGCCTGATCCATCCACTGCTCGACTACCCTCAGATTCAAGAATATGCATATCACGTGAATCATCATCATCAGGATTTGCAGTTATGTTATATCATTCCATCCAATTTTGAACTCTTGCACTGCTCTGAGGGAAATTGACATTGGAGCATGAATTTATTCAAATATATTGGTTCTGACAGCTTGGACAACATCATCAATCATCATACTATCATCGACAAAGATAAAATTGTGTGAAAATAGTAGCTATCTCTTCCCACTCTACAGTTTCTCGCCACAGCTCAACCGATATATACCAGTTTCTCGGTATCATTTCCAAAGTATGAAAGAACTGATGAATCCATTCCTTTCGCAGAAATGTCTTCCATGTCGCATGTCAATATTCGATGTGCTCGAAAGGATTTGTCAATGCCGTATATTTTTTTCAAGTATAAGACATATTTTCTCCAAATCTAATTTCTAATAGTCGTTGGCATTGGGACCATTCCAAAATACATTGTTTATCATCAACCCACCACCTAGCTGGTGTAGCATTCAATGCAACATCAAATTCTAGAAAACTTTGAGGTTCCAATACTTTTTCTTCAAACTCTATAAGAAATGTATCTAAGTTAGGTAATCATTCATATGTAGGTTGATCACATATCTCGGTACCTACCTGTCGCACATATTTCATGATTCTTGCACACTTCCTCATTGATACTTCATGTAGTCGATTCTTCCAGTTCTCTAGAGATTCTACTGAGTTCAATGATCATAAGATAATAATTTTCCAACTCAGTTTACCATTAGCTATTGGGTTGATGTATTCATCCATTGCAGAGTAAATATTATCCATATATCCTTATTATCCTTCGTTGTTTACTTACTCGGCATATCTGTATCCTTCGAAAGGATCAGTTGGGGCGACCACTTGTAGTTTTGTATCTTCAAATGATAATGTTCTCTTTTTTAAATTGATGGAGGTTTGATTGTCGATAGCCCAATCAATCCCAAAAAGTGCAGGATACAGATCCATATCATTGACAATATTTATGACTTCAAAATCTACATAGTTCCAAAGCTATTCCACATTGACAGAAACCTATATCAGTCGACCAATAGGCAATACCTTCGACTAGTTGGATAAACACAACTAAATGAGAGACCATACTAGTCTCGGATTCCCCATGCTTTCCCATGTTTTCCTTATCAGAATAGTAACATTTGATGCCAAATCCAATATGATAAATCCATATCACAGTCACCTACATGGGCAGTCATTCTTAACTCATGACCAGTTTTCGGTCTTTTACCTATGTGGTTAATTTATTCAATGGTCACACACTTGGTTGAGGTTCCTCGACTAGAGCCGATAATCATGCCACAACATCCTTATCTTATATAAGTGATAAATAACTCTTAAATAAAATCTTCAACTTGCTTACCTTTTATGTCGGCTTTATTTGGAATAACTGATCAAATATTTGAGGCATTTCTAGGATTGGTCCATCATCCCACATTGGGACAGTAGTATATGTCGATGCCTGATTTCTATTGATGAACACATGGCGTGCATAAAATAAGAACCCTTTTTATTTTTGGATATCAAATGGAACTTTATTTTATGTTGATGGTCAAACTCTCGGGTTTACACATGGTACTCTTTGATCTCCTCCAGTTGCAACACCTCCTCTTGTTACGACAACAATATTAGGTTCCTGAGGTTCAACATAAATATTCTAAATATTTTGATTTTGATTTTTACCGTTGGTTTTGGATACCTCTGTTTCTGGCCTACCATTTAGTGATCAAATGCGGGCACTCCTCGACAGCGTGGTCTAATGCTTTATAATATGAACACGTCGATGTAGAATTAGTGTAGTCTCTAAAAAAATGTCATTATTTTCCACAATTATAACAAATAATTTTTCCCTTCTGGGACCAAATCATCCTCCCTGTCCTCAGCCTCTAAAAGGACCACCCCCCTTAGTTGAGGGTATTGTGCATGAGCTCGCTCAGCTTGCATCTATTCATCATTTTTTATCATATATGTTTTGATGTCTTCTCCTGTAGCAATTCGTATGCTCAGAAGTCTTTCTCATCGTGACCAACAGATTGATAAAATCTACAATATAATCTAGTAGGTGCACTTAATATCTTATGTGGATACAAATATTCCTTCGATTGATGTCCTCTTGTCTGGAAAATTTGACACTAGGTAATTCCTTGTGAACTTATTGGGTTTGGTGCTCTTGATGCAATATAATTCAAGAAAGATGGACATCAATCTTTATGATGGCCTTCAATTCTGCATCTTGTACACCATACTTTTTCTTTATTTTTTTCCTTTCTTGATATCTTGTATTTGCAACGCTAGGTTGGTAAGATGCGACTAAATTTTCATTATTCTTGCCCCAGTTTCTCCAACCGGTGAAGTTTCCAATTCCATAGCAAGCTCAAAATATTTTCTCTGGGATACAATCTTCTACTTCTTCAAAAGAACATGGATATGCAACAACATTGTGGCAATAAACCATTATTTATGATGAACGTCAGACATCTGGAAACTCACCTTAGACATCAGAGTCTTAAACCTTTGGTTAAAGTCCCAAACAAAATCAATCACCAATTTGTTGTTTTCTTTTAATTTTGTGATACATTGCGACTTAGACTTAGCTTTCTTGAATTCTTCTATCAGTCCAGTCTGGATCTGATCTAATGACTTTTGAGGGATTCCTGTAGGAACCACTGAAAATTTCATGTACCAATCAAGAGAACGACCTCTAAATGTTGTGATGACCTGGGCTCTTTTTATAGCTTCACGCTAGACCTGTTGACTATCCAGATAGCTTCACACAAGAACCAATGTTGTTCAGGGTCTTCCAACCCATTCCTATTGAATATAGGTAACTTTATGTCTCTCCCAAACATTTTGTGAACTTGGGGTATTGTTAAATTTGATTTAAATGTTCCACTAGTAGCAATTCCTTGAGTAATATCTTGACTATTACTATTACTATGATTTTCAAAGTCACACTTTGTCGCACTTTTAGGTCTTACCTCAGATGTTGGATATGTATGCGAGGTCGTGGGTATGTCATAGTCCTATTTTGGATTTGGTGCTTCCTCTTCATCTTCATAAGTAATATGATATTCTTCCTCTTCGTAAAAATATTCTTCATCAAGATGTGATGCCAACTTGTAGTCCCTTCTTTCGGTCGTGTAGCAACTTCCTTTTCTTGTCATAGTCCTTATTCTTTTTCCCGACCGAAATTTTCTTCCACTCCTTAGGAAAACACCCTCCTACTCATTCTAGTTGTCGACATAGATCATCTCATATTAATCTTGTCCATCTCTTCCAAGCCTTTCTTGTGACATCACCCAAGTCCTCCATCGACAATGGATTACTCGTCGGACTCCATCATCGGGATCCCCTTTTCACAGACCAACATATTTATCCACATATTTAAATATTTCAGGTAGTGCCCTTGAGTTTCTTGGAATAACTCTCTTTCTGCCTCACTGTATGATCTTATATTGTCTCCGACTTAAATATTTTTCCTCTGAGTTTCTAGCTTCACCCACCATTCATGAAGCATAATAGGAAATTCATTAAATAAAATTTCGTGAAAATTTGAGTAAATATATGTTTATAACCATTTTTTTGGATTCAGTTGCAATCCTTTACTTTATTCTTGTGCAAATAGTCTTCATTTGTAGTCCACCCAATCTTGGATCTCTAGCTTCGTTAGGTGCCAAAACATGTCCCTTCATAATAATTCAAGTTCCAACAACGAAACCATTTGTTGGTGTCAATTTCACTAACCCAGGTTCAGTCTTCCCTGCCCCTCCAACAAAGCCCGAGGCACCGGCCTGACAGAGTGTAACTTTGTTGGCAACACTTGCGATACAAGTGAGGTCTCACTCAAGATACCTATGGGGACTACAAGAACCAGGATTTTGCAATTATGGAAGGGGATTTCTTCATGACAACATTGATAGACCGCTTGACCAAAACAGAGGGATGGACTACCATCGACACATACACAACATATAAATATACAGATATAAAGCATGTCTACTTAAATTTTAATTTTTCCTTCGATGGAACTTCTATTAATTTTATTTGAGCTGCACATACCAAATGACTATATTGACATCATATGACATCGGGTTCATACTCTTGAAATTGAAATTTTCACTATGATGGGTTTCTTGGAAAAGATAACCGTTTAATATAATGGATTCTCTCTCATATAGAAATCATTTGTGATCATAGTACTCCAATAAATTCATATTCCTTTAAGTGCATCACATCAAATAATATTTCACTTTTTCTTTGTTGTTTATGGGTGCAATCACAATGAAAAATTCTCTTGCAGTTAATGCCATTTTTTAAATGCATTTTCGATAACAAATAATTTACTCTATATATATTATATGCAATGGACAATGTTTGGATTTTTTTACATTTGTATCACATTACCTTCTCTATCAACATAAAAAATTCTATCACCATCAATTGATACTACTATGTCCTATGAGTCTACCTCCTCCAAGATTACGACTGGCATTTTCCCCTTTGGATTAATTTATATATATTTCCAAGGTTTAACATAGTTTCTCATTATGTTTTAAAAAACATTTGTAGATTCAGTTTTTTCTATTCAAATAGGAAAAAATCATGATTGATTTGTACTATCAAATCAAACACATTTTGGAAGGATTTTTGTTTTTAATTGAGTGCAAATATCTAGTATCGTGTATGGTGCTAGTATCATATGGGATTGATGTTGTTTGTATAGCATTAGGAATCATTCTATGATACTTGTGTTGTATCAAGTTAGGAACTTGTGTGGTATCAAGTCAAGACATTGTGTTGTATCAAGTCCTATCTATGTCCTCATGTATTGAGTTGGGATGCCTATACTATGATCTTGTATTGTATCAAGATTGGAATATTTTGGTGTATCAAGATTGGAGTATTGTGTTGTATCAAGACTGGTATTTTGTTGTGTCAAGACTATGGACTTGTGTTGTATAAAGTATATACTTATGTTGTATCAAGTTAATGAATCTCATAGATGATACCCTATGAGGATGGATCTCCAATTATGGAGATGGACTTTTGTTGTATTAAGCCACGTGTTAATAATATGTCATATATTGTTAGTCATGGTCGCCGAGTACTATAAGTATCATTTAGGGATTAGCTACTCCTAGAGTGAATTACTTTAGCATATGACTATATGGCTAGAGGTAATATATATGATCATTAGTATGTATGGAATAATTATTATGGGTATGATATGATAAGGTGGAGAAATAATACATATATGGACAATGCATTAATTATTTAATGATAATGAGATAAAGCATAAAGAAATAGAATTCAAATTGCCCATGCAAATGTCTGAGTGAACTCAAGTTATAAAGCTTCAGTAAAATATGAATGCCTCAATCAATGCCTCAATCAAAGCATCAATTGAACTATTGATGAATGTAATCAGTTAAGTAAAGAAGAGCTTAATGTTCATCAATCAACATGCTTCAATTAACTAAAGATATCCATGCAATTTAAGTTAATAGTAGAAATTGTGCATGGATGGCACTAAGAGTGAAGCACTGATGACACTTAAGTTAGCTTGTTAACTAAGTGATCAACAATCAGTTAAAGATTGAGTTCAGTTCACATTCAATTAAAGTCAGTTAATATCGAATTCAAGTAAAGTTAACATTGAGTTCAAGTCAGATAAAATTCAGTACAAGTTAGTTAACATTTAGTTAAGTAAGTTAAGCTTCGGTTCATGTCAATTAACATTTAGTTCAAGTCAGTTCCCTTTTAGTTCAAGACAATGAACATTAAATTAAATCTAACTGAGGACATAAATGGTGCTAATGTTTGCATGGAGGTATTTCTAGTTAGCTCCTCCTTGTGAATGCACTATGTGGTTTTCTCAGTGTGTTAATTGATCCTCCTATGCGCTACCTTCTGCATGCTATGGTTTTTGGATTGTTTTTAATATGTTAGGCATATGGCAAGTTCAATACAGTTACATACAATTTTTTTTGCAGGGTTACATTGGACCTCTCTTATCTACTGCTATGGTGATATCTCTTATCAAAATATCTGCTTATATCTTGTAACCCATTCTTTTCAAATCTATATATCATACTCAAATAATTGTTTGGTTTTTCATCCTCTGTGTTTGGAGGGTTTTCCCAAGGTATATCTTGTCTCTCATGGTTGATTGATTTACATTGATGATTTATGGAGCTGATTTATATGGATGATTTATGTGGCTGATATATTTGTGATATTTACATGTGTTTGTTATATTTATGAGATTCACATGTGGCTGATGTATTCATATGTGGTTGATTTATGACATACATATGTGCTGAAATTGATTGATAACAATTTTAAAGTTCAAGCTTCTCTGATTTTCCTCAAAATATCAACATTTAATCTATCTATGCCTATGATTCAAATAATCCAAAAAAACCTATTGTGTCAACAATTCATGAAGGAAAATATTGTTATTGTACATGTTTACAAGATATATTTAAGACTTATACATAATGTTTTTAAATTTTAAAATTAAAAAAAAAATCATAAACAAAATATGTGTGCATACATGTGCACATCTTTTGATTGTTGGTTATCTCATGGATTTTATTTGAATGCCACCATTTAAAAACCTAATAAGCTGATTGAAATTGATCGAAATAATGGTTAATTACCACCTTTTAAGTTCTTGTTTTACACATGCTCCTGCACCATCGTTCTCTCCTTTTCCATGGCCAATCTCAAAAAAATTCCAATGATGTCTAATATTTGATGCACTATGAAGCTGACATAAACAAAAGAATTAGCATGAATATTTAAAGTGTCCTACATCACATCCCTTTGATCACATCCAAATTTTATTGAATTCAACTTAACATTTTTACAGTGACTCATTCGAGAACATTTCCAATACAATGTTGTACAGAATGTGTATCATGTGTATGATCATAATTGATTCAAAGTTATATTATTTTATCACATATTGATTTTCATTTATTCTTTATATGCCATTGGTATTGTCTTGAGAATGATAGTATTCACTTTGTATATCTTTTTGTGCAACAAATGTATAGTTTTCTACAAAATCAACCACAGACAAAATTGTTCCTAGTGGAAAAAATTCACGAGACTATTTAAACTATAGATCTTTCCACCATCCTCTATGTGAATTCTTGGTGTATTTATAAATTCGTTTTTCAAATTTCTTCAAAATATATGAAACATATTTTATCTTTCACAAATCAATTCTTTGGAAAGAGCATCAATAGAACTTGTAGCATAATTGATATATTCATATCTCTTCCAATCAATGGTTACATTTAACTATGATTGATCATTATCAATATGATATATGTAGTGGAATACATCTATATTTCCACAATGACTGCATTTTTTCCATTGACACAATTCTTATGGTAAAATAATTCATCATCTCTCTCGCATAGAAGATCGGATATCATGAAAGCACAAATTGTGAAAGAAAGAGGTGAATTTGGCCAAAATGTTTTACCAAATTCAAGAAAAGTGTCATAATATAATTCAAATTCCATATGATAATGAAAACAACATGTGTCACAAATAGTGATAGGTCTAACATAGCATGGTTTCCATTGTACAAATGTAATGATTGACATTTTAATTCTGTAATGAGCCTCTTTGAATTTATTGAACAATTGTACTTTTGTCATTTCCAATATATGTTTGCATAAGTTTCATATTCATTTCATGATACTCTTCATCATATCACAACCCTTGCATTTGGTGAAACTTGAGAATTTGTTAACCAATATTCATGTGCCACAACTTTTATACTTTATTCCATTCTATTTTTGTAAGGTTTCCTACAAATAAGTTTTTTTTGTAAGTAAGAAATCTTTTATTTATATATAAAGAGGAAAATTATAATTTTAAGATTTTGCATGAGACCCCGTTGTCTCATATTCAAACCACATATAACCATAACTACTACATTTGACAAAAATACCCCTACCCCAAAGGAGAAAATAGGGAAATAAACTATCAACCCCTTAATTGTTCATAAAAAACAAAACATCTACTCCTATTATTTGTATAGAACATATACTATAACTACTACAAACCAAAAAACTAATTGGGGCATCATTCCTAAATAGAAGCTATAGAATATGGGTCCTAGTTGCTCGCCATCAAACCATGACGTCCCATCAACGACAAACTAACCCAATCACCAGCAAAATTCATCCTTAGTAGGAAGGGAGTTCTCATCTCTTAAGTTATTGCATCAATCTTCATGTGCATATGTCTAGTGTCTGCAAAGAGGTCCTTCCAGAATTGGACACAGATTTCATCTCCCTTTCTCTTCCCATCCCTCTCCAACAGAACGTATTTAAGAATCCCTTTCATAATCTAGTACAACACCATAATACTTTCAAACAAACTTTTCCTAGCCTAGGAGTATCCATGATCCTGAATCCACGATTCCAGAGAAGAAAAATACTCCCTTGGTTTTTCATCGTTGTCCTAAAGGATCTACTCAACCGCTTCACTTTCCTCACATGCTGAAAGTGGGATTGAATCTATATACATCCAAGTAGCCTAAGCCTCCTGCAATTATTCCCTATTCACTCCCTTCTTCCCCACCTTCCACTTCTAAAATATTCCCCGCTCTTGTCCATCCTCCCAAACACTATACAAACCTGATAATTTGATGACATTACCTCAAGCATCCACAAGAATCCTGTATTCATCACATTACTACTCAAATTCCTACAATGTCAAGATAAATAAACTAAAGAGACACTAATGACCTCAAAACCATGATGAATGGTCATGTGAAACTAGAATCCCATGCTCTACATCATACCCATGGTGAAACTAATGTGAAGATACTACATCATTCTCTGTAGATCGCACATACAAACCATCCTGTAAGGGCTAACTATATTTAAATCATTCGTACTTCCTGTACTACCTTCCTTGGAGCCAAATCTCTTCCTAATGCTCCACCATAGGGGGGAGACTACACCAATTGGTCGCATCATAACAAAGCTAGCAATCACACAATGGATATAACTTACCCTGTGTTTCACCCTCCTCCATATTTTGGTCATCCCTCCACCTGCATCCATGGAAACCCAATCATTTGTAGTAAGGGCATTGCATTGAATAATAAAGGTCTGACCTCCCACTTTTCTAATATCACCTTCCATCAACCTAGCCTACATCTAGACCCATTTATTACCCAAATAATCCTCCACAATATTTCCTTTGTGTTTCACATGACTAAATGAAACTCAATATTGTCTAAGCTTGACTGGTAGGTTTTCAAATTGGAACTTGAGTCACAGGTGGTTGGAAACCTTAGACACATGTTGACTACTCTAGATGTGCTTTTTCATTTTTTTCTACAAATAATTTCCCAACAAATAAGTACATCATTTTCATCTATCTGCAATCATGATTGTTATGTTTGTACAATGTTTTTTAAAGGTTCCTATTTTTATTTTTCAGTTGTGTCGTTTAACATGTTATTCTAGTACTAGTTGAAATAATTGTTGTTTGCAATGCTATACACACATCACTAGTATCTTTTTTGTCTATATCTTCCATTTTTTTTATTGCATTGCTTACATTTTCAAAGAAATTTTGTTTCACCTATAATCTTTTATTACCTTTTGAAAACCTAATAATGTTGTAGTGTCTTTTAACTTTTTGGACACTACGAAACATCTCAACATTTGAGCCTGTGCTACTACTAATTTGGTTTTAAGAACATCTTCATAAAATTGATGAGCACGAAATCATGCAACATGGTCAGTAATTTTGTTCCTGAATTTGTTGTGATCAACGTTTTACATCATTTCATCATCAATGTTGAAAATATGCATATATTTCAATTAAATTTAATGTAGCATATTGAATATACTAAATTAGAAACATAAGATAAAATATATTTCACATTTATTAATTGGTTTAAAAAAAAAATAAAGATCATAAATTAAATTAAATATACTAAAAATTTACACACAAACACACACACAGACACACACATTATACATCCATTTGCTTGACTCGATTTAAGGTTCATTACGAGTTTCAATAATGTCTTCTATGTTAGAAAAGAAAAGGATTGCAGAGCAATAACAATAAACAATAGGCAATATGTAAATATTAAAACACATTACAAGAGAGACACAAATATAACGTGGTTCAACCAAGATGGGATACGTCCACACAAAAATTGCTAGTCCTTTACTATTATTCTGGCCAGCAAAATGAAGGGATACAACCTGCAGCAACCTCATTGCACTTCGTCTTCACTCTCTCGCAATCTCTCTCTTACAATTTTACAATGGTATTGTTATCTCCTAAATAAATTAGTCTTCAATAGGTCAGACTCAGAAAATTTATTTTTGCATAGTGATGAAGATTTCAAGGCACATTATGAAAATTGTTGTGTTTAATAAATTTTGGAATGCCTTGTACTCTGTTTTTTCCATAAAAATCAAATTTTTTCTTTCGGTGGCTTAGGCAAACATCGCAACTGTTCATTAGCCATCGAAAAGCCCAGCTTTCGGTAGCTTAAAAATTGGATTCAGGACTACCTTAGCCACCGAAAGCTCAAAAAGGGGAAAACGGTTGGCGTATCCGTCACAATCAACCACCATCATCATGAAGAGCGCCACTACCAAGCCATTAACCACTGAAAAGACAGGACCTGCAATAAATCATGAGTTGGTAAAGAAGGGGTCATTAGAAAACCGAAGTGACTGATAAAAAAACCCCAAACCCTCGCTTCCCTCCACCTGTCCCGTGACTGTAATTGAACCACCACAAAGCATTAACTTCCAATTAGAATGATTACAGCACCAACTAGCTCACGGGTCTCATCATAATTTAATGTCACCCTGCCCAAATCCCAATTGCCAATCAACCCCCTCAAAATCAGCACCCTCTCCTCAATTTATTCAACATTTCCTACATGCGTCCTCACTGATCCAAGCCCTCCTTGAATCCAGCATTGTAATCTCCTTCCCCAGGGTTTTAATTTTAATTTTTGCAAGTACAGAAGAGTAATCGATAAGATGAAGAAAGGAGGAGGACCTTCCTTAAGACAGGAATTGGGTGACATTGGCTACCTCGAATCACACCCAAAGGTATGCCAAGTTTTCAAAGACTCAGGCTGCTACAGGTTCTGCGAAAAAATTCAGGGATCCCATCAGCAAGTGGCATAAGCCTTTTCTCTCTCCTTTGATGGCTCAAAGGCAGTGATTGGTAGAGAAGAGTTCCAGGTGGATGAGGCTCTGATAGCACAAGTAACAGAGCTCCCAAGGACTGGAGAAAACTCGTTCAAAACCACTATCACAAAGAATGTGGAATTCAGGGTTTACTTGAAGCCTGAGCACAAGAACATTGTATGGAAGAAGAGCATCCCTTCATCCTGTCTTGAGAAGAAATGGCAGCATTTGTTGAAAGCAATTCTGGTCTATATAACTTGTGAGGGCAGGTATAATAGGGTAATGATATACCATTTCAAGTTAATGAACCATTTCACTGGAAGGAACCCACTGAAACTGCCTTTCTACCTACACAAGATCCTGACCAAAATGGCCCATTAGTTTAAATCCCATCCCACCAATATTGTAGGTAGGCTATCCCATGATGGCCTGATCAAGCTAATTGTCCTTGAATTGCTGCAGAGAAGGAACATAGCATAGACCTACTTCCTATTTTGGAATGAGTTTGAGACAGAATTGCAGCCAGAAGACAAAAGGAAGTCTTCTTCAAAGAATTCCTCCACTCCCAGGAGTGGTAAGAGGAAGAGGAGGGACATCTCTCCAATTGTAGTGGATCATGCCTCTCTAGCTCCTAAGACCAACAAAGCCAAGAGGAATATGGATTTCAGTGAAAAAGAAAAGGAGATTTTAGCACCAAGCAAAAATATCCTCATCCTACCTTACTCAGACTCTGAGGATGAAGATGAACAAGGAACTAACCTAGCAGATCAGGTTTTACAATAGGGCAGGAGGAGTTTCCATCACCTACACCAAGGGAGGATCAAGATGAACCAGTGGAAGAGGCTTCCTCCAGTAAACCTAGATCCCACAAAATCAATCAGCTGCTAAGGTAGGTGTATGAGCTAGAAGTCTTGGGCAGAGAAATCAAAAGAACCAATGAGAGGTTAACCAGGAGGAATGCTAAATTGTATGACTCTCTGCGGGAGATAAAAAGAAAGTATACCAAGCTGGAGGAGAGTAATCTCAGGTTAAGGAAAGAGAAAGTAAGGCTCTGCAGGAAAATCAGGATGTCCAAGTTGCAAGAAAGGAATTCTAGCCCTCAGCCTCAATCTCACCAGAAGCTGGAAACCCTAGCAGAAGTGGAAATGAGCCTTTTTGGCCCAGAAGCAGCTTGTGATACTGCTCCCAACCCAAACCCTAGGCAGGATGCAGAGACATCAAAGGGACAACACTAAATCCTTAAAACAATAGGGTAAAGTGTGCTGACAGTTTTGATTAAAATTTTAAAACAGAGCTTTTGGTGGCTTAGGCGAACACTGCAGTTGTTCATTAGCCACCAAAAACAGAGCTTTTGGCAGCTTACGGACCCAGAATTTTGCTTTCTTAGCCACCGAAAGCGCAGAACAGTGCAGAAAGGCATAATTCCACACAGAACTGACTTTTGTTGATCCAAACACCTCATGGATGATTTATAAGGTTGAAAAATAATTAAAGCACCAGTATTTTGGCTCTGTTTCATTTTTGAAGGTGCATTAGAGGAAATTTCAACTCAAAATGGGCCTCCTAAGGAAAATTAATAAAATAATAGTTAAAATAATAAAATAATATTGATTAACTTTGGAGGAAGAAAAGAAAAAAATTCCTTTTTGTTTGTATTTTCAACATATCTCACTGTGTTTTTACTTAAATTTCAATCGGGAGAGCTCATTGGATGCGGAATTAAATTTTGCATCCAACGAGTACCCACTCGGCATACTTTTGACGGGCCCCGCTACCCCAAAAAAAAAGAAATACCTGAAAAAACGTGATGATGAGGTAGCGGGGCCCGTCAAAAGTATGCCAAGTTGGTACTCGTTGGATGCAGAATTTAATTCCGCATCCAATGAGCTCTCCCGATCTAAATTTGAGTAACAACACAGGGAGATATGTTGAAAATACGAACAAAAAAGTAGTTTTTATTATGATACCTATCCCCAAATTTATATTAAAATATTGTTTAAGAGGTGCTCCCTTTTTTAAGTTTAAAGCATTTTGATTGGCTAATACATGATGACATGGAATTTGTATTATTTTTGGAAGGCCCATTTTAAATTGAAATTTCCTCTAATGCCAACGAGGTGAATTAGGTCACAAACCCTACCTACTTTGACAAAGTGTGACTTGTCTGCCAAATGGCAAGACTGAGTTCTACTTTAGTGTTCACTATAGCTATTAAAGAGTTCGAGGAGTAAGAAGGTTTCGGAGTTGGGTAGATTGGCTGTTAAGATAGGACTTTGACCTATTTTTAGAAAACAATTATGATGATCTATTTTTAGTAAATTAGATCCAATTTTTCAGGATCTGGAATAAATTTTGTAAAGGCTATAAATCCTGTGACTAATGTATAAGCAAAGGTTTAACTTTGGAGATTTTTAGACACTTATTGTATTCAATCTTCTCATGTGATTTGTCACTTAATACAAGCTCTTTTGCCATTATATGTTCAACTTTCATCTTCTTTATGTTCTGTACTTGTGTTTGGATGTTTCATTCAAGTTTATTTTGTTTACTTAATGCAAGATAGTTGTCATCCTATCTCTGTGTGGGTTATTGGAATTACAAGTATCTTTTCCTTGTTATGATCATCCATTCATATGTGAGTGCCTTATGTGTGAATCTGCCAGCATAGTGAGTTCTTCATCTATTCACCTTTATTGCAAACCCTCTGAACATTGATTGTTAGAAGCCTTGTCTATTTGATTGAGTATTATGAATGTCTTGAGTGAGTGAGGTCTTATTGTCCATCTGACTTGATCCATTGAGAAAACCATTAAAATTATTGAAGTTACCAGGCATCTTCGAGCTCCAACCTAGACGAGTTTCCTGGAGAGCTAACAGGTACAATACAATACACAATCATATTACAATTCTTTCCTTTTATAGGGGAATTACCATAGTAAAATACCATGGATCACCCAATACCATGGGCCCGTGAATTGTTGGCCAACAAACATCCCAAAATATTCTTTCGGGGGCGTTTCCCCCAGACCACCCTAGCCAGGGGGGATGGTCCCCCCGCACCCCCCTGTTGGGATGAGTGTACAATAAAACTGGGTTACAAACATGGATGAAAGTAACATCTCTAAATCTCGAAGATCAATCTCCACAACCAACATTCAACAACTTGATCGACATTATGACACAATTATCTCTCTCTTTTTTATGATGTATTTCCAAAATTAAAATTCATTATAAAAAATTATTAGATTCCAAAAATGTATAATATATATACATACATGGTTTGATTTCCAATTCTTGAACTTGATTTTCAATATTCATTTCATCAACATTAAGGTGTAAATATATATTTACATCTTCATCAATTGTTTCTTTAGTATGTGTAAGATTTTGTCTTTTGTTACTTGGAATAAACGTCTGAATAGAGTCGTTTCAAACGTGGAATTAACATCAGATAAATGTCCGATAATCTAAGTGTGGAACTTAGACCAAACATGGAATGAACGTCTAAAAAATAAATTTCTAATGTGGAACTAATATTAGATAAATTATTGATTAGCCACATATAACTTGGACCTAAAGTGGAATGAACGTTCGAAAATACATTTTTCTAAAGTGGAACTAGTGTTAGATAAACGTTTGATAAGCCACATATACAATTTCCTTGAACAAAAAAAATGTGGATGTTCCACCAAACTAACATCACTCATATGTTGAACAAACATTGGTGGAACATCCAATAAGCCACATTTTTAAATGATTTGAACAAAAGAAAGTGGACAGAACGTCCAAGTCTTATTGAGTGAACTTAGACTAATCTATAAATAATTGACGTTAGATTTATGGTGTCAGTGTTCGACCCATGTCGCTCGTACATAGAATGAACATTGATGGGTCGTAGGCCACTTTAATTTTATTTGATACTAATGTTAAGCAATAAACTAGGAAGGATGGAGAGGATGAATCTAAGAGGCATGTAATCACCAATTACAATTGTGTTGCAAAAGGAATTTGAAGCTATTGCTGGAAAGCATGAAAGTTACTCCATCGACATATTGTTAAAAGTAATATGAATATGAATATGAAGAGATAGAAATATGGATGGAAGTGGATGTAAGTCTTGGATTCCATTCAGAAACAAAAAATGGGGCATCCCTCCTATAGCTAGACACAAAAACACTTGGAAACTATTAGTACGAATTAATTCATGGCCATGAATTGATTAAGTTTTGTCATTATAACCTACGCTTTTCCTTCTTGAACCCATTAAAACTTCATAATTCCATGATGAAAAGCATTCTAGGTACTTAAGGTTGTTTTCCACCCATGTTACTATTATTTGGTGTTTTAAATCGTTAAAAAGGTGAAGTAACAATAGTTTACAAGAATCTCAAATTTCTATAAATCGAGTAGCTTTAAATACTTGCAGGTGGACCACTCAAGTTTTGAAACATGGGTTTTGGTGTGTAAATGTCATACCAACTTATCCATCTCCTATATCAATGAAAGTGGATTTGAGGTTAGCACATGAGCCACAATTAGTCACATGTACGTGGGAAAAGTTAGAACAACATTATTCCTACAATTCAATATATGATTTGCATGATCCACTAGATCATGATGACATCTGTTATGATTTAATGGATTTATGATAGGTAAAGGGATGGATCATTCCTAGTGAACCTATGAGGGCATCTCTCCTCTTCAATACCTTGCACAAATATATATCCAGGTGTATTTTGGGTATAAACTATAGGTAGCATGTAGGGAAACTTCGTGACACCTTTTGCCTATGATGGTACCTTCCTCAGACCCTATAAATGCAACAATATTGTGAACTAATTTGAATTAAATCATGTGGAAACAATATGGAATTATTGTTTTTTATGATAATATGTAGTCGCAGTTTTGAAGACTATTTGAAAGGTAGATTACTATCTTTCCAAATCCAAAACACTCCTTATCCATCTACCTTTGGCTACATCAAAAGAAAGAAGGGTTTGAGGAGGTTATACCATGAATAATCAATAATACTTCCCTATAACAACAATATAATGAGCAAGGATGGAAGTTGTGGCTATCACCTTAGAAGTAACATGGGTGGCTCATACTCAATTATCTAGAGAAAATTGGATGGTTGTTGTGAATAGTTATGGGAGCCTTGTTCTATGAAATTTTCCACTAAGGTAACACCTAACCAAAGGGCTAATTCATAGAAGAAGTATGAATTTGTTGGATAGAACAACAGGTCACTAGGTTGCAATCTCTAATACTATTGATCATCAAAATCATCTACACACCTCATATCTATAATGGTTGAAACAAAAAGAAGGTTATTCATCAAATCATGTACAAAAAAAATGTCATGCAACTAGAGGAACATCACCTAAATACATCCATAACTATATAGATGCCATTCCAATCACTATATATGTGGCATTGTTACCCAACTCCACTTGTATACCAATATCTTGTTCTTGAAATTTTTTGAAGATATTCTTGTTAGAAGTCATAAAGCTTGTGCCATACTTGTGCCATACTTAGATGAATCGATATACATAACTAAATCACCCTCATGAGAATCTATTCCACTTGTAAATCCATTGGATCCATACTATCCTTTTCTTTCTAAAATTACAAATCAACTACAATTTGAACAACACTAGTAAACAAGTGTTATGATAAAATTCATTAGTCATATTTACTATAAGATATCTATTTACCTTCAAAGTTAGTGGCCTAAATGTATAGTACAATATTATTTTATTTATCAAACCCAATGATTTACTTATGTAAAAGCATATACATGAAACGTGCCTAGCGTGAGTTTTAGCTCACCAATTTCTAATTCTAGGAATTAGGAAAAGGGGCATGGCCAAAGGATACTTTTTGTGAATCTTAATAAAAAAAGTGTTCTTTTACACAAGTTTTGCATGTAAAATTAAAACAAATCCACCAATCATATGATAGAATTAATAATCCAATCTTCAAATGAAAATAAATTCAAATCCATAAACAAAGTGTAGTCTACAAATTTTTCAAAATCAATCAATGAATAAGATTTTCAAAAATCCCAATATTGACATCATTAGTAAGTGGTGCGCCGTTTACCATCCTTTTGCGAGAGGAAACATCATCACTATGTACTAAGGGTGTAGCCACTAAATTTTCTTCATTATATTCTTGGACATCAAACTACAAATTATATGTGAACATGATATCACTAGGATTTGTTATTACTAATGGGAATACTTCTTATTGGAATTTATTTAACATTTTTTCCGATGAAACTTTTCCAAGTGAATATCATCTTTTGCATGCATATATTTATGACAAATAACCCTAATCTAAGTTTCAATCTCAATCCTTGTACTTATTAGTATACACATTTGAGATTCGGCCTTGTTGTGATTTCCAAAATTTAAATCTCTACCCTTCATTATTTCAACCCTAATGTTTTCTAGCATTTCTATAGTAATCCCCTACGTTCATAAGCTTCGATGGTTCTCATATCCTTGCATCAATATTGCTTTAAAATATAAACATAATGCGAGTAAAAATTTCCATTAGTTGCACTTTTAAATGGACACTTAAAAAAGATGTCTACAATTGAATGAATACTTCAAAAGAAAGAGATCAAAGGTAACGTCAAGATCATATTTCAGCTCTCGATAAACTACACTTTAGAACAAGTAGTGGTGAGCCTTTAATAGTAGAATGTGAGTCATAGATTCCTCGTTTTGACCATGTCAGAGCATTTCTCATCTTTTTTACAAAGTGTTAGCAAAACCAAGTGAAAATTTTCGTGTTTGCAACTCATTTATTATTTGTTGTTTTAGTGTGTAGCACTTTCCTTCATTTCCTTGAGAAGCATGAACCATTAGAATCCACCCCCACAAAATCAAAAAAATCTACAGACAATGTAGGAAATGAAGGAGAAAACTTGTTCCATAGAAACTTTTGTAGGTTTCCAAATACTACCTTACCTCCTCTGCAAGAATTTATGAAACAAAAAATCTCTTGATAATTGTCTCATAGCATTATAGAGCCTTCAAATTTTTAGATCTAGATTTTTTGTTACTTACTATATTTCAAAGACAAGAGTACATAGAAAACCAAGACCTGTATCAAAGCTATAGCCACAGTATGCTTATTAGAAACCCTAGGTTTCCATCTATTATATTTTTCAATGAATGGAATGGGTGTTGAATCCTCTACAAGGAAAAGTTATATAACACCTAAACCACGTAGCAAAAGGCTTCCTCTAATACTTGCTCAAAAGGTTATAGTTTGGAGTTAAGTCATTTTGAAAAATTTAATATTAAACACTGATTCAAAAGTAGTATACATAAAGTATAACCCAATCAATCCTTACTCGTTTATGGTTTTTTACTCGACAAAAATCCAGATACTTTTGTCCAGTCATGAGTTCTAGAAAATAATACACCAAAAACAAAATTCATGAGGACTCTTAGATGACTGCTCTGTTGAGAGGTACCTAGAGGCTATATTTTGTTCCCTACAATAATGTCATGAAAGATGTAATATTCCTTTGTAGAACATTTATTTCTAGTGAGTTCACTTTGATAACTTTAAAAAAAAGGCAAACATATCAAAATAATTTCATCTACATTGCTCTCAAGGAAAAGCTCATAATCTTCGCATTGGACCTAGACCTTAAAATACCCCTACTATGTAAAATCTATGAGAAGACCAATAAAGATATATGCATATATACAAACCTATATACTTATTTCACACATTCTCTATTCTATTGCAAAGGAGATGGACTCAAAGTGGTTATGATTAAGACATTCCAACACTTGAAATTATACAAATTCACATCAATTTTCCTACATGTAACCGCACAGTGAACTAGTATTAAAAATATTTTAAAGTAGATGTCACATTTTCCATATAGGTATAAAATAATATCATGTTGTTCCTCATCTTATTAGATTAGATGGGAATACTCGATGTAGTGAGTAGTTATGGCAGAGTCTCAACAAGAGTACATAGTGAAAATTTAAATTATGGTGGAACAAGCAAAACAATAAGGTCAACCATGACTGTAAAAATAGTTTCTTGAAGAGAGAAATACAAATTTTTAGGAGTGCACTCATTAGTATTAAGCTTTTATGTTGTCATATTTGAAGGATCTTTCATTTTTCCAGAGTATTCTTTCATAGACATTATGGGATAGATTGGTTTTCATGTGTCTGAGTAAGGATCTATTTTGTTACTCTATGGAGGTTTTCACAATATATATCATACAAAGAATTTTGAGGACAAAATACATACAAGAGGTTAGTACTAGAGACATTTTGTAATGAACAAATGCATCTAAAGATGGTGTTCCTACCAAAATTAAAGATGTGCTTGGTTGTAGACCTCACCATGAATTTCAAAAAATGTGCACCCCCACCTTTCATGACCTAAAATGCACAAAGTCATTTTAAAGTTGTTAACTTCATTTTGGGTTTGTTCCTTGATTTAGAAATGCGCCCCAAAACACATGCTCCAATTTCTAATGTGTTTTGGCTAGCAAAGCACCCATTCCATTCCAAACAAGTCACAATTAGATATAGCTATGGAAATAATACTTAATACAAAAATAAACTCCCATGCCTAAGGAAATAATAATTTATCCCACCTTGTCCCAAATAAATGGTTAAATTTTGACTAGGAAAACAACCATGCCCTTCGTTTATATTTGCAAACCAGACAAACATAGATCATGGGGAACTACTTATAAATGTTAGAGTAAATAACCCTCCTAGAGCATGTGCCGAGGAGTCCAATGGGCCAAACCACACCCAAAAACACCTCCTATGTTACCCATGAGACAAAATCATAGTTTTAGGGGCGACTTTCCTAATTTGGGGTTTTTTTCCCTGCTTTAAGGAGTGTGTCTCAATTAGACTTATGTTATTCCATTAACTACCCCAAACACTCCTTATACCCCTAGTTAGGTCAAGTAGTTCCCTATTTGAGTGATTTTAGGAACATACATGTATTATTTAGTTAACTGAGTAATCAGTGAGTTCCATAATCAATTAAACTCAGTATAGGGGTGCATGCATTGATAATTGGGGTTATCTTCTCTTAGTTAATATTGATTATCCCTCTCTGCATGTCATATACAATTTGAGTTTCTCTCTGACCTAATTCAAATTGTTCATCTATATATTGTAAATTCCTTTCATTCATTCAGTTACTATGATTATTAATCATTGTCTTACTTCTCTTAAAGATTAGTGTGTAATGATTCATGTTATATTATTGCACAACTGTTCATGCTTGATTTCCTCGTTATATATTATTAGTTTATGCACATATATATGAATTCTCAAAACCTATATGGTATTAGAGTTGGGGGGGTGCTATACTAGCTTGTGTGATAGTATTATTTTATCAAGCATTTGCAGGTTAAGAAGGGTTTTTGTATCCATCAAGGAGGATTTTGCAGCCACCAAATAATATTTTTCATTTACCAAACAAGCCTCTTTTATCCATTAAAGAAGGCCATTTGCAGCCACAAAAGAAGACTTTTATAGACACCACATTTTCATATAGAAGAAGGCTCCTTTGGTACCACCAAGGAAGTCGTTTTTTTTGTTGCCACCAAAGAAGGTATTGCAGCCATTCAATTTCATCCATGGATCTAAATTATAATATTATTCTAACTATCACTTCGAATGGAATCCAAGAGTGGATGTTTTCTTAAGAATGAAGGGTTTGTACCAAATAACCATGAAAGATGGGATTTAACCAATGTCTCTTGTTGAAAAATACAAGTATATTAACCAAATGGATGAAACACATGGGATTCTATGTTATTATATTTCTCCTCACTTGCTTTACCATATTTAATACAATAAGACCCCAATGAAATTTGGACCATCCTATCAAATCTCTTCAGTACATAAGATGAGAGGAGGGGTCATCTTTTGGATGTCGAGTTAATGAATATAAGGCTGAGTGAGTTGGAATCCATACAAGAATTATTTACAAATTTCAGATCTCTCCTATTGCATATCAAAATGTGAAAAATCAACAAAGAAGACACTCAAATGGTACTCTCTATCCTATCTAAATTGGGTCTTGAATTCAACAATTTTGTTTCTTCATTTCACTCTACTAGATTAGCACTTGAAGAATTATTCACCCTTCCTTCTCTAGATTTATTTGATTCCTCTCTTATTCAAGAGTGGGATAATATTTAGCAGATGGGCCTACAAAGGTCCTCAAATACTCTTGCACTTGCAGCAAACGAGGAAATAATAAAGTTACTAAGAAGAAGTCTTCATACAAAGGAAAGAAGGAGAAAAAAACCAAGTTCTCTTATGACAAAACTATATTGAAAGAAGGGAAGACAAAGGAGGGGATTTTGTTGTGTGTTTACTACAAAAAGGGACCTCAAAAAAAAGAAAATTGGATATATAAGAGATTCTTTGAAGAAAGTGAAGACTAAGTACGCAAGACAAAGCCTCCTCCTGAAAAGAGACATGCACTTATAACAACTTCAACTTCAAAATAATATTCTTGGATTCTGGATTCTGGAGCTTCAAATCATATTTCTTCATCCGAGGACATGTTCATCTCCTTACATCCATATTCCTCTGTTCAATAATTACTCATGGGAGAAAATACTCCAATCAAGGTATGTGAAAAATGTGTTATTTTACAAGAAGATGGGCGATTTGAAGATGTTTTATTTGTACCTTATCTATCTGAAAATATGCTTTCCATCTATCAAATGACACACTTAGGCCATGGTAAGCAAGTTATATTCACCACATACTTAGTAATTATTTTAGATTCAATTGATGGTTCAAAGATTTCACTTGGAAAAGTTGATCACAAAAATAAATTGTATGTTTTTCAAAGTTTTTGCTTAAAACGCCTACTTTAGCTTTGTTAATGCATTCTAATGATGTTAGTAAGTCATGGCATGATATGTTTGGGCATATTAACTAACATTACTTGTGTCAATTAGTCAAGGAAGACAAGATAGAGGGGATGCCACCTATATCCTTCTTACATGGATTTTGTCCAAGATATGCTCTTGGTAGGCACCTTGAAGAGAGATTTGACAAAGAAAAGGCTAAGAGATCCACATCACTTCTTGAGTTAGTGCATAGTGACATTACTGGACCCTTTCCTCACCTATCTATGAATAAATAAATATACGTACTAACCTTCATTGATTATATCTCTAGATACACATGGGTTTACTTCTTAAAACACAAAGTTGATGAATCTGTTTGTCTTCAAGATTTTAAAGCTCTTGCAGATAAGCAATATGGTAAGGGGATCAATATCCTTCACACAGATAATGGTGGATATTATTCCAATAAATATGTAAATAATATATGTTCCACAACTGGTATAGATATGAAACATACCATTCCTTATACTCCACAATAAAAGGGGGTTGCAGATTGAAAAAATTGCACATTGAAAGAGATGGAAAATTGCATACTGTAGTCAAAGAATTTTCCTCTAAAACTATGAGACGAGGCTATAAATTGTTAGGATATTTAGACACTTAGGAGTTAGTTAAGATCAACTTGTGTAATATATCTATTAGGTAAAGTGTGTTTCTTTAGTATGCATTAGTATGCATTNGACGTTCACGATATGCTCTAGACATAAAGTGATCCGACGATTCAACTTCTCTTAGATCATACCTACCATTGATTCGTGGATTAACACCCGATTGGTCCATGATCTCTATTTAAGTAGCATGGAGGGTCCTTGCCTATTTGATCGATTATGAGAAGCTCATGTAACTTTCTTTCTTTTGCATAATAAATTGCTCCAAGTAGCTATTTGGTTGGGGCTGCAGACTGTTTCCCTTTCGAGGGTCTTAACCACGTGACAAACATTGGTGTATTGATCTATGATTCATTTGTGTGAAGTGGTTACTCTAAGTGTTCTATATTTTGGGAGTACCCTGTGTACCCGAACATGGTATCAAAGCATTTATGAAGAGTCGCTTTCGGTTTTGATCAATATCTGGAACCAGTGTTGCCGAAACTTTAAAAGGGTTTATGGTTATAAAGTTTCTGTACATTTGTGGGCTATGGGAGCTATTCCATTGCATCAGGAGCATTGTTTCCATTGGGAAATAGTTTTCGTTTCATCAAAAACCGTTTCCATTTGATCTAGAAACACTCATTTCGGCAAATCTAAAGATATAATGTTACAGTGATGAATTTGTTTAATTTTTTTAAATCTCTCATATTTTATCAGTTTTATTATTAGATGTTTATTGTTTTAGTCTCGGATGGTTGTCTTCCCTAGCTGCGTATGTTCTTTTCTGTGCACCTTCTGCGATCGCGACGAATCAGAAACAGAAAGGGGAATTTTTTTTCTTGTCTTCTCAGCTACGTATGCTCTTTGCCATGCACCTTGTGCGATCACAACAAATCAGAAATAGCGAGAAAATTTGAAAACGTAGACTTGCCAGGTAAGCTAACCAAGATCTAACCCCATTGTGTAAAAAAAGTTTTTTTTTGTTTTTGTTTTTCGTTTTTTTGTGATTTGCAAGAAAAAAAGGCAAGCACGGAGAACGAGAGAAAAGAGTAAAAAAAAAAAAAACCTCGTTTCTCTTTTCATTATTTTACGTAACTTTTAAACTTAGCTCACTTAGTCCAAAGTTGCTTTATTCCTTAATAAGTCTTGAGTTCAAGTCTTATTAAATTACATTTTAGTGCATGTAATTTCTATTTTCAAGTTACTTTATTGTAAAAGTGCATCTCACTTAAATAAAATAAAATAAAAAGTGAACCATTTAAGTCTTTTAATTTATTGTCGCACTATTTAAAGTAACATTATTGTAAAAGTGAACATCACTTATTCTACAAAAGTGATTCACTTAAAAACAACTTTATTGTAAAGTGATTGTCAAAGGTTGATCTTGGGAAGATGGGGGTTCTTTTTTTTAGTTGGTCAAGTTAATATCTGCCACGTCACTATTGGGGACATCTTCAACATTTTATTTGATCAAGCATAACTTCATCATCCGGAATCAGTTTTCAGTGCCGTTTTTTTTAAAACCGCATGTTTTTTTGAGCTCTTTGCATCCAGATAGTTAGTTTCTATTATTTTAGCCATTATTTTATAGTATGGCCGCCCCTTGTGATATTATATTTACAAGTTATAACTATTTATCATGGAAATCTCGTATGGAGGATGTTCTGTGAAGTAGGGGACTTTTCAGGATAATCTTAGGGTAAGAAATAGAACCCACTGATGATGATAAGAAAATTAAATGGAAAAATAGATGTGATGAAGCTCATGGATTGATTTGGATGTCAATCTCTACTGATTTGCGATTCCACGTATCTGGAATTGATGAACCTGATAAAGCTTGGGAAAAGTTGGAATTTGTGTTTGGTAAACACAATGAAATTCAGGGTCATCAACTTGAGAATGAGTTGATTTCCTTGAATCCAAATGATTTTTCATGCATTCAAGACTATTTATCTAAGTATAAAACTCTTAGACTCCTATGTGAAGAATGCAAGATTAAGAAATAAGAGAAACAATGTATTTATCATATTCTTTCCAAACTTGGACCTGCATATTCTATTTTTGTATCTACATTCTACTCTATGAAAGAATCCTTGACTGCAGCTAGCTATCAAGAGCCTAGTCTTGAATCCTTTTGTGATTTCTTAATTAGAGAGCAAGATAAGCTCATTCATCTTGGAATAATTAACAAGGTAGATACATCTGGGAAAGCTTTATTATCCCAACAGAAAGAAAATTCCAAGCCTCCCAAGAAATAGAATTTTCGCAATAATAAGACAAACAACAAGGATCCAAAACCCTCTCAGTCAGCTCCTTCTTTAAAAAATGACAAAGGATCCAAGCCAAAAGGAAAGAAGACTGAGCGTCATTGCATTTTTTGTGGGAAAGATAATCATGATGAATCTAAGTGTTTCAAGAAGATGGTAGCCTTGGAAGCAGCAATGAAGAAGCACCACATCAGCTTAGATTCGTCTTCGGAATCTACCTCTCATGGACATGCACTTTGTGCTTTTGGTTACTCTTATACTGCATCTTCTTCTTCTACTTCAATTGAATGGCTCATTGATTCTAGAGAATCTTATCATATGGCTAAGGATCAAGCCATCTTTTCTACTATGCATGAATGTAACACCAAACAAATTTTTGTTGGTGATGATAGATCTCTAAGTGTTGTAGGATCTGGAACAGTTCTAGTAGAAAATGGTCATTTCAGTGATGTACTATGTGTTCCAAAAATTTCCTACAATTTGTTATCAGTCTATCAAATTAATCATTTAGGTGAAGGTAAAACTGTGATGTTTACACCTCACCAAGTTGTAATCAAGGATTTTAAAAATACTCAAAATATCCTTACTACTGGAGCTGTTGATGATATTACCAGGTTGTACAAATCTAACAACTTTGGGTCATCACCTTTTCTTTCAGTTTTTGTTGCTCATAGTGATAACTTGAGAAAACTTTGGCATGAGCGATTTGGTCACTTAAATTATCACTCATTGCAACAACTATGTAAAGACAATATGGTGACTAGTCTTCCGATGGTATCTTGTAAGGATGGTGTTTGTTCCGGTTGTGTACTTGAAAAACATCATCATGACAGTTTTGACAAACGTGCCTCTTGGCACGCCTTGGTTCCCTTGGATCTTGTGCATAGTGACTTTTGTGGTCCTCTTCCATCTGCTTCATTTTCTGGTTTCAAATATTTCTTAACTTTCATTGATGACTACTCCAGACGCACTTGGGTTTACTTCCGAAAACTTAAGAGCGAAGTATTTAACATGTTCTTGGCCTATAAGGCCCTTGTTGAAAAACAATCTGGTCATCAAATTGTTAAGTTAAGATCTAACAATGGAGGAGAATATGTTAACAACAAGTTCACTACTTTCTGCACTGAACAAGGAATCCAACAACAGCACAATGTTCCATATACACCACAACAAAATGGTGTAGCTAAACAAAAGAACCGCACTTTAAAAGAAATGACTAATTGTATGATCCAATCTAAGGGACTAAGTCTTCAATATTGGGCTGAGGCCATAAATTGTGCAAATTACATAGTTAATCACACACCCACTAAATTTTTACAAGGTATAACACCAGAAGAAGCATGGAGTAAAATTAAACCAGATGTAAGTCACTTCTGTGTGTTTGGCTGTGAAGCATGGGCTCACATTCTGGATGAAAAATGGAAATCATTGCAATCTAAAAGTGAAAAGTGCATATTTGTTGGATATTCTGAAGATGTAAAATGTTATAGACTTCTTCAGCCGCATTCTCATGATATAATCATTAGAAGAGATGTTAAATTTGATGAAAATCTCTTGGCCTGCGAGCCTAACTTGGCGGGTGTGTCATCTTTGTCCTGCGAGCCTAATTCGGTGATTGTGCCTTCTTCTTCTTCTTCCAACTTCCTTGACAGGTTTCCAACTCCAGTTTCTGATGATGACAGTGTGGATGAAAATCCACCTTCGCCTGCTCACTTTCCTCCAATTGCACTAGCACCAATACTTCCTCGAAGAGTCCATTCAACATGTTAAGCAGCTGGTGATATTCCCGGTGATCCTAGAGATCAATGTCAAACATGTTCTCAGTTTCAGCGAGCCTCTTCTCTTTTGGCTCAAGTTTTCAAGAATAATGATCCAAAAAATTTTGTAGAAGCTTTAGGAAATCCAGATTGGGATGCAACTATGGATGAAGAATATCGTTCCTTGATGGCGAACGATACTTGGGATCTTGTTCCTCTTCCAAAAGGAAGAAAACTTGTCATATGTAAATGGGTCTACAAAACTAAGTGTGCATTAGATGGAAGTGTTGAAAGACTTAAGGCAAGGTTAGTTTCCAAAGGTTTTTCCCAAGTTGAATGGATTGACTACATATAAACCTTTGCTCCTATTGCACAAATGAATTCCATCCGCCTTATTCTTTCCCTTGCAACCTTACATAACTGGGAAGTCCATCAAATGGATGTCAAGTCTTCCTTTTTACATGGTGATTTACAAGAGGAAATTTACATGGAACAACCTTCTGGATGTGTTCAGGATAACTCTAGCCTTGTCTGTCTCCTTAAGAGATCCTTGTATGGCCTTAAGCAAGCTCCTAGAGCTTGGTATGCCAAAATGGATAGCTTTCTCCTTGACACTGGTTTTTCTAGATGCCATTCTGACCCCAATGTCTATACCAAGAAATTAGGAAACCATCTCATCATACTTGTTCTTTATGTTGATGATCTTATCCTTATTGGTAGTGACCCTAAACTTATAACCCATGTGAAATCCAGTCTTAAGCAAAATTTTGAAATGTTAGACTTAGGACATTTGCATTATTTTCTTGGTCTCCAAGTCTTGCAAACCAAAGAAGTAATATTTTTTTTCCAGTATAAGTATGCTTGTGACCTTCTTTGTCGCTTTCACATGGAATGTTGTAAACCAACCCCTTCTCCCTTCCAGTATGGAGTCAAACTTTCTGCCACTTGTAATTCCCCTGAAGTAGATGCCACCTTGTATGGTCAGCTTGTTGGTAGTCTCTTATACTTGACTCATTCCAGTCTTGACCTTTCCTTTGCCATTGGTCGTGTTGCCCATTATATGCAAACACCTCGTGAAAGTCACTGGAAAGCAGCAAAAATAATGCTTTGATATATTCGAGGTACATTTCAGTTTTGGATTCATTACAGTACAGGGGGGAAACCTTTGTTGGTTGGTTTCACTGATTCAGATTGGGTCGGCGATCCTGATAATCAAAAGTCTACTGCATGTTATGTTTTCAGTCTGGGATCTGGACATATCACTTGGGCTTGTAAGAAACAACAATCTCTTGCTCTTTCTTCAGTAGAAGAAGAATATTGAGCCGTAGTTAATGCCAGTCAGGAAGCTTTATGGCTTCGATAGATCCTTTTTTAAATTTTGGATTCGAACAGCAGCAGCCTACTCCACTTTGGTGCGACAATCAAAGTGCCATCAAGCTTGCCAAATATCTAGTTCTACATCAATGCAACAAACACATTGAGCTACACATGCACTTCATCAGAAATCTTGTTCATGATCGTGTTCTTGAAATGCTCTATTTCCCTATAGATGATCAAGTTGAAGACATATTCACCAAGTCTCTTACAGAAGCGAAGTTTTCTAAACTTTGATCTATGTTAGGAGTTCAGGAATGTGTCCTTAAGGGGGGTGTTTCAACTGCAACTATTTTTCCCAAATTTTTAAAATTTTGGAGCCCCTTTGATTTTATCTTGCCTAAAAAGCTTTGGATTCATGAACTCTGTTTTGTTTTCCCTCTGCTACAGTTTGGATTGTTTTGAGGTCAACTGTTTTCATGCTTTTTACAAAATTGTTTGTGTCTGCGAATGCTTTGGGTCATGGAGTTTAAATTCCGATTTGAAAATTTTGTCCTTTGATCTGAATGATTTCTTTCATTGCTATCGGAAGTCTTTTTCTGTTCGAATCAAAGTTTTAGTTCTCTTTGCAGCCGTTGTGACGGAGAAGAAACAAACTAATTCTATCACTACACCACCAAAGTCTTTCAAAACTTAACATTTTTTCTTTTGATTGATTTCGCTGTCGGAGGTTTATTGAGCAGTGATTTGGGGCTGTAGTCATCTACGCAGCCACCGTTGTGGAAATTAACTAATGAATGACCTGATCTAAAGCCATGTTTTTCTTCGATGCGCTTTTTTGTTTTATTTCGGCATTTTGGTTTCATCACCGTCGGAACAATAGTCCTTTGTGTTGCCACTGCTACGGCTGGCAGACTGCAAGCACTCCAACAGAAGCCCTTATCTTTGCCGATTCCATGTCTTATTGTTTTTCTCTTCGTTATCGGAAAGTTTTATGACTTTGATCGAAAGCCATAGTCTATTTGATTCCTGCCATTGCAGCTCTGGAGTGGACTAACCATCCGATATTGTTTGTTCTGATTTTCACCGATGGTTTGATCTTCACCGATGTTTTCGATTATTGCGGGACCCTTAGTCCATGTGATTTCCACTGTTGCAGCTCTTTACCGAACTAATCGTCCGATGCTGTAAGTCGTTCCAATGTCCGATGCGTCAGTTTTAATGTTTTATTTTGCCAACATTCTATTTGTGCCGCAGAGCCTTAGGCTATATGGCTCTCACCATTGCGGCTGCGCAGTACACTATCGCTCTGGCATTTTAGTTGGTTCATCTAACGATACCTTACTAGTTAGTGGCTCCGCTATCCAATGCGTGACTACAGCGGCACTTAGTGTTTTTCCTCACCAAAATTGTGGAGACCATAGTCTTTCCGTCACCCACTATTGTGGCTCCTTGACGAACTTATCTACTCGATGCTTAGTGTTTACTGCTTTCGACTGTCGGGAGGGTTTTTCCCGCCTATTCTATTTGTGTTTTTACCCTATCTTTGGGGCGGCGGTGGTTTCTGATTCTTGTTAGGATTTTTTGTGATGAGAACACAGTGCAGGGTCGCATGTTTGATGCTTAATCTCATTAATAGTGTGGTTTACATTTCTTGAATGATGTCCATATTAATGTTGAGTTTTTCGTTTAATTGCAGACAGACTTGGAAGATTTTTCAGATCTAGTTTGATGATTTTTGCTGTGAAGAAGACGTCTCTAAAAGAAAAGTCAGAAGCGGAGATGTTGCTCACAGAGGAAGATAGTGAAAGGTTGATATCAACGGGTTATTGAACATAATTGATGGTAGCAGAGGCTTAGGCTTGGAAATGGCTCATCAGTTACCAAGCCAATCCCTTTTTACAAAGTGCTTATAAATATTAATCTAAAATGTAACGTATTGAACGAATCATGACTACTCACAAAGGACAAAATTATGAGATTAAACGGTTGGGGGAACCCCAAAGGTCACCTGGGGGGAAACCCAAAGGTTTTGTTGTTTGTATAAATATAGGAGAATTAGAGGGAATAAGGGACTTTTTCCCAAACAGATTTGTGAGAATCTGATGTAAGAAGAACTATTTCCTTTTGCATAAATAAATTACAATTTTCTTGTTGGAGAAAGCTTTGTGGAATTTTTCAAATGCTATGCCATGGATTTGCTGAATTTGAACTATTTCATTTTCAGTCTTGTGTCCATGAACTGTGAGATCGTTCTAACTCTTTGAACCTATGTTCTTGTATGAATGCTCTCTAGTTTATTCTATGAATTTTCCACTATGAGTAATGAATGTTGTTCATAAACAATTGGCTATCTGGTTGTTCAAATATCTTTAAATGTTCATGTGTTTTGAAAGAAGTATCAACTATCTGTGATTTTTCTTAATGCATGCACAAAACACATTACTCATTAATGAAAGATAATATTGCTCCCTACAGATAGGTTAGATAGTTAGTTTTAGTTTTCTTGTTGTGTGTGATTTAGATACGAGAGAGTTTAAGACGAGAGGTAAGAACCTGCGCATCACATTGTGACTACTCCTCGTATTCTCTATCAATCTGCATTCTTAGATAGGCACTTGCATCTCATATTTAAATCTAAAAAACACAAAAATATACACGGTGGACCGGGCCGCAACCAGTAAAACCTTTAATTTTTGTTACTTGACCTATGGTAGCTGGACCGTAAACTGGATGGATTCCCCATACCAAACAGTAACGGGATAGTTGGGAACGTTTACTAGGGAGAATCCCTTGTTGTTGTTGCCTGTGATTTTTCAGGCCTCAACAGTTTTGGTGCTAGAAGGAGGGAAGCCAGTGCATGGCTGGCCAAGGAAACCCATTTCCTCGAAATTACTCAATCGGTAACAGTTTTGAGAGCAGTTTGTTTCCTAATCCAATTCTTGAAGAGAAGGGTAAATAGCATTTGTATTCTATCAATAACGAAGTAGTGAATGATTTGAGAAGACATACTAGGGCATATGTGAAGAAGATTGGAGGATTACCGATTATCTCTAACTTACCCAGAAGAGAATATAAAAAGAAAGACCGCCCTATATTGGAAGACTCAGTTTTAGTTGGAGATTTGGAAGAACTTGTAGAAACAGCCTTACGGGAAGTTGTACATCCTTTGAATCAAGTAGGCCCAGATACACCTTACGGTTCACCTATTAATACTCATGTTAATTCACCACCTCACTCTCCACCCAGACTCATGGCAGGTGTAAATGCAAACCAGCCACCCAACCCACCAAATCCACCACTTGCTTGGAAGGCTAGATCACCTCTAAACCTAGCACCTCCTTTGCATGACTTACCTCAGGCTCTTCAAAAAATGCTGCCTAAGTTTGATCCCAGTGAAAATATTTTAGTAGATGATCATTTACAAATATTTTACTTGGCTATAGAAGGACTAAGGGCTGGAGAACAAGAAGATGTAGTCTACAGATTATTTCCACATACCCTGAAAAGAGCAGCAGCCTCATGGTATTTTGCTCTGTCTACAAAATCAATCCCAGACTGGGATACATTTGAAAGGATATTCAAAAATAAATATGTAGCCCAGAAAACTCACGGATCCCTAATGAAAGGGTTATGCGCTTTGAAGAAAGAAAGAAAAGAAAAAGTGCATAGTTTCACCCAAAGGTTTGTTGCTTATCTTCATAATTTTTTTGCAACTGATAAACCTTCTGATAAAGCTCTGATTGATTACTGTACTTCAGCTTTAGGGCATGACTTGGCCATGTTTTCCAAGATGCAAGTCAAACCTGCGTTATCAGAAACTTATGAAGAAGTAGAGAGAGTAGAACCTAAAAAAGAGAGCATAGAAGATTATCCTTAGCAGTCGGGAGAAAAAACTTTTGGTAAGGAAGCCTTATTATTGTCTAAGCCTATAGAGGATCAGTCACATGACTTTGAAGGAATGTTGAAAATCATGCAGAAACTATCTAACAGAATAATAGATTTGGAAAAGGAAAAAGAAGCTCAGAAATCTTACAAGCCTTACTATAAAAGGAGAGAAGACAACACTCAACCTGAACCTCCTCCACACAGTCCTGCATCAATGAACTTAATAGAGGTAGGTATGGATAACTTTTGCACTTTTCATCAACAACCCCATTCTGAGAAAAATTGCCTTGAATGGATAAATTCAATGACATTAGTAATGAATCAGCTATTGGATTCTAAACTAACAGAAGCTGATGATGTGGAGGAAAAGGGTAATAAATCCACAAATAAACAAGAATATAATGCTCTGGTTTTATGGCACTGTGTCTCACTTTTTGACATAGAAGATGCAAATTCACTGAAACGGGAAGAAATATCAGAAACAAATGAAACAACAAGAAGTCAAGGTTTGGTAAGTAAAGACAACTCAATACTTCCAAAGATTAAGAAATTTCAGGAGAGGATGAAGAGAATACAGAAGAACAACATAGATGATGAAATACCTAAACTTACCATTAGCAGTCAAGATCCGAAACAAGTCAAAATTGAAGACAAAGTGGATAATGTCAAAGAAGATCTCAAAGCACCTGAAGGACCAGAGGAAAAACTTCCCACCAACAACCAACCTATAGAAGAAATTGTTAAAGCAAGTGTGGGAGGTAAGACTAGGTTTAAAACCCCACCATTCCTCCCGACTCTTGAGATTTTAAACCATAATGTGCACAATTGTTTAGTAGACTTAGGGTCATCTGTCAATGTTATGCCACTTGCAGTCTGCAAAACGATTAATGGACAACCTAAACCTATTGACTGGCAGGTTACTCAGTTAGGAAGAACCAATGTGAAAGTAGTCGGAGAAATGGAAGATGTGCTAATTCGCTTATCTGCAAATAAAAAGATATGTCAGTACATTGATATTGTAGTAGAATACATACCTGATGGCTATGGACTTATTTTGAATCGAGACTATTTAGCAAGACTAAATGGGTATTTTGCTTCAGATTGGTCACACTTGTGGTTTCCTAAGAAGGGAAGTCCAAACCAGATTAAAATATTAAGAGAGCCCCACATGAAGCACAATGTTACACAATTGGAAGGAAAAAATGAACCAGTGAATTCTGTGTTGGGAAATCATCTAATTGAGCTAGAACTGAGAAACTACCAAGCGAAAGAAGCTAGCAGTACATCAGACACCCAGGCCGATCTCCTTTGGTTTTCACAGGCTGATGAGATTGATTGTAAAGTAGTAGTTTCAGTTTTAGATATAGTTTTTTTAAGACCACTAGATGTAGTTTTTGATAATGGTTAGATCTTTTTCAATTTGTAGTCAAGCCTAGCCCCTTAGCTTACAAGTCTCCATATTTATAGGGCTAGGCAGAGAACTAACCAGTTAATGGTTTAGTTCTAAAATTTTATTTTCTTGTTGCCTTTTAATTTCTTGATTATCTTGTACATAAATAAATTGATTGCTTCGTTGTTTATTTTTGATTTATTTTATTTCTGTTTGTTTTTAGTTTAGATTTTGATTGATTTCAATAAAAGAAGCAAAATTTTGGTTGCGTGGAGAGCTTCAAAATTCTGGATTAACTAAAATCCTTGATTATAAGACTGTGTACTATTGTTTTATCTGAAAGAATTTCTTCTAGTTTAACAGCTTTTCCTGAATGGCTATTCACACATTGAAGTCCTACTTAATCCTTGTAAAATAACTCAGGATCAAAAAGTTTGGAATACTATTTCGAGGCTCCATCCATCTCACATTTAAAAATGTCCTCGGGAGTGACAACAAAAGACCCATGGAAAGGAAGCAGGGTAAACAGTATATTATATATAAATGATCCCATGCCTGGAATTGAAAGCCAAAAAAGGAAAATAAGAGTCAAAATATCCTAAAAAAGCAATCTGTATCAAAACAAAGTACTGAACCATATAAGTACAAAAATGCCAAAGTTCTTCTCTGTCCGTGAGCTGAAAATTAAATACATCTCTCACACAAAAGGACACTATGGATAGAGGAGCATGAAAAAAAAAATCAGAAAGAAAGGCATGTAGGAGGACTCAGAAAGGACAAAAGTCCAAAAGCACAAAAAAGTGCAAAATGACATAGGAATGAGGAACAAATGAATATTTATATTTACCATATGTTACAATCCTGTGGTGTCCAAGCAGGAAACTACCTTAAGACAGAGGTAATAAATGAAACTCATATTCCTGGCCTCAAAAGAGTTATCTTGACTTTGAAATCCTGGTTTCCATTTTCCTAATTGGACTATCATCAATGATTAAAATTACATACAATATTTTCCATTTGGAAAATATAGACATCTAGAAGAATTCAACATGTTGGTTTTATTGTCAAACAGTCTGTTACTCAAGGAAGGAATTGTCCAGAGATCTAGGTTCACCAGGTAGTCGCCAAATGTTGCAGCTGCAACTGTTTTCCCCAAATTTTAAAAATTTTGGACCCCCTTTGATTTTATCTTTCCTAAAAATCTTTGGATTCATGAACTCTATTTTGTTTTCCCTCTGCTACAGTTCGGATTGTTTTGAGGTCAACTGTTTTCATGCTTTTCAGAAAATTGTTTGTGTCTGCAAACGCTTTGGGTCATGGAGTTTAAAGTCTGATTTGAAAACGTTGTCCTTTGATCTGAATGATTTATTTCATTGCTATCAGAAGTCTTTTTTTGTTCGAATCAAAGTTTTAGTTCTCTTTGCAGCCGATGTGACAGAGAAGAAACAAACTAATTCTATCGCTGCACCGCCAAAGTCTTTCAAAACTTAACATTTTTTCTTTTGATTGATTTCGTTGTCGGAGGTTTATTGAGCAGTGAGTCGGGGCCGTAGTCATCTATGCAGCTGCCGTTGTGGAAATTAACTAATGAATGACCCGATCTAAAGCCATTTTTTTCGCCGACACGCTTTTTTGTTTTATTTTGGCATTTTTGTTTCATCACCATTGGAACAATAGTCCTTTGTGTTGCCGCTGCTACGGCAAGCAGACTGCAAGCACTCCGATAGAATCCCTTATCTTTGTCGATTCCGTGTCTTATTGTTTTTCTCTTCACTATTGGAAAGTTTTATGACTTTGATCGAAAGCCGTAGTCTATTTGATTCCTGCCATTGCGGATCTGGAGGGGACTAACCATCCGATATTGTTTGTTCTGATTTTCATCGATGGTTTGATCTTCGCCAATGCTTTCAATTGCTATAGGACCCTTAGTCCATGTGATTTCCACCGTTGCGGCTCTTTACTGAACTAATCGTCTGATGCTTCAGTTTTAATGTTTTATTTCACCGACATTCTATTTTTGTCGCGGAGCCTTAGGCTGTATGGCTCCGGTCGTTGCGGTTGTGTAGTACACTATGGCTCCAACATTTTAGTTGGTTCATCTGTCGATACCTTACTAGTTAGTGGCTCTGCTATCCGATGCGTGACTACAGCGGCACTTAGTGTTTTTCCTCACTGACATTATGGAGACCATAGTTGTCCGTTGCCCATCGTTGCGGCTCCTTGACGAACTTATTTTCCTGATGCTTAGTGTTTATTGCTTCCAACTGTCGGGAGGGTTTTTCTTGCTTGTTCTGTGTGTGTTTTTACCCTATCTTTGGGGCAGCAGTGGTTTCTGATTCTTATTAGGGTTTTTTGTGATGAGAACATAGCGCAGGGTCGCATGTTTGATGCTTAATCTCATTAAGAGTGTGGTTTACGTTTCTTGAATGATGTCCATATTAATGTTGAGTTTTTCGTTTAATTGCAGACAGACTTAGAAGATTTTTTAGATCCAGTTTGATGATTACTGCTGTGAAGAAGACGTCTCTAAAAGCAAATTCAGAAGTAGAGATGTTGCTCATAGAGGAAGATACTGAAAGGTTGAGATCAACAGGTTATTGAACAGAATTGATAGCAGCAGAGGCCCAGGCTTGGAAATGGCTCGTCAGTTACCAAGTCGGTCCCTTTTTACAAAGTGCTTGTAAATCTTAATCTAAAATGTAACATTTTGAACGAATCATGAGTACTCACAAAGGACAAAATTGTGAGATTAAACGGTTGGGGGAACCCCAAAGGTCACCGAGGGGGGCAACCCAAATGTTTTTTTGTTTGTATAAATATAGGAGAATTAGAGGGAATAAGGGACTTTTTCCCAGACAAATTTGTGAGAATCTGATGCAAGAAGAACTATTTCCTTTTGCATAAAGAAATTACAAGTTTCCTGTTGGATAAAGGTTTATGGAATTTTTCAAATGTTGTGCCATCGATTTGCTGAATGTGAACTATTTCATTTTCAGTCTTGTGTCCATGAAATGTGGGATTGTTCTAACTCTTTGAACCTATGTTCTTGTATGAATGCTCTCTAGTTTATTCTATGAATTTTCCACTATGAGTAATGAATGTTGTTCATAAACAATTGGCTATCTGGTTGTTCAAATATCTTTAAATGTTCATGTGTTTTGAAAGAAGTATCAGCTATCTGTGATTTTTCTTAATGCATGCGCAAAACACATTACTCATTAATGAATGATAATCTTGCTCCCTAGGGATAGGTTAGATAGTTAGTTTTATTTTTCTTGCTGTGTGTGATTTAGATGTGAGAGAGTTTAAGACGAGAGGTAAGAACCTGCGCATCACATTGTGACCGCTCCTCATATTCTCTATCAATTTGCATTCTTAGATAGGCACTTACATCTCATATTTAAATATAAAAAACACAAAAATATACACAGTGGACTGGGCCGCAACCGGTAAAACCTTTTATTTTTGTTACTTGACCTACGGTAGCCGGACCGTAAACCGGACGGATTCCCCATACCAAACAGTAACGGGCTAGTTGGGAACATTTACTAGGGAGAATCCCTTGTTGTTGTTGCCTGCGATTTTCCAGGCCTCAACAGGGGGATAGGCTCTAATGCCTCCTTCCTTCTCCTAATAGTGTCACCTTTGTAAATCCTTCAATCCTATCCCAAGTTGTTCTTAAGGGGGGATGTTAGGATATTTAGACACTTAAGAGTTAGTTAAGATCAACTTGTGTAATATATCCGTTAGGTAAAGTGTGTTTCATTAGTATGCATTTTTAAATATTCTAATCCGATGGTAACGATATGCTCTAGACATAAAGTGATCCGGCGGTTCAACTTCTCTTAGATCATACCTACCATTGATCTGTGGCTTAACACTTGATTGGTCCATGATCTCTATTTAAAGAGCATGGAGGGTCCTTGGCTAGTTGATCGATTTTGAGAAGCACATGTAACTTTCTTTCTTTTGCATAATAAATTGCTCCAAGTAGCTATTTGGCTGGGTCCATGGATTGTTTCCCTCTCGAGGGTTTTAACCACATGAGAAACATTGGTATATTGATCTGTGATTCATTTGTGTAAAGTGGTTGCTCTAGGTGTTTGGTCTTTTGGGAGTACCCTGTGTACTCGAACATAAATTGCTCAAATTGTATTCAAAATAGGGTACCACACAAAAACCTAAAAGTGGTTACTTCTTTTGAACCATTGATTAGTAAGAATCCAACAGTGAAACACTTCAAGGTATTTGGATCCCATGCATGTTCTTGTATCCCTTCCAAGAAAATGAGGGATTTAGAACCTCAAAGTGAGGAATGTATATTTGTAGGATATATCGAAGGGGTAAAATGTTATAGGATTCTGAATATTCAAATTGAAAAATATTTATTGAAAGAAGTGTCCTATTTGATGAAATCCCTATTCTTAATACTTGCTTATCTACTGATGCACAAATAGTTACTCATAATGAATTCTATGATTCTTATTCTAATGATTCAACTGAAATTTCATATTAAGATATATCTTAATATTATCATACAAATGAAGATGATCCTATTTCAAATGAGATTTTTGAATACCTAATAATTCAACATCGTTGGGAAAATCAAACACTAAAAGAAATTGGTGAATTAGTGGGTGATCCCGTCGATACTTGAAGAACTTGTTCTCGGTTTCATTCCGCCACTCACACTCTTGCATCCATAGAACCATTTATTTACACTCATTTATACATGGTGTCCTCATCTGATCCTAAAACCCATGGGGAATCCTCTATCGACCTCATTGGGAAGTTATCATGGATGAAGAATATGAATCCTTCATGGACAACAAAACTTGGGATTTGGTACCGCTTCCTAAAGGAAGGAAATTAATTCGATAAAAATGTATTTATAATACCAATATGGAATAAAATGGACTTATCAACAATTACATAGTAATCTTGGTGGTCAAAGGATTCTCTTAGATACACGACATCGACTACACAAAAACCTTTGCTCCAGTTGAAAAGATGGATTCAATTCAACTTAGTCTTGCCATAACAACTACACAAAAATGGCAGATCCATCACATGGATGTGAAGAGTCCATTTCTTCATGGATAAATTCAAGAATATATCTACATGGATTAGCCACCAAGGTACATTCAAAATTCATCTCTGGTATGCAAGTCAAAGAAATCTCTATATGGATTGAAACAAACTCCTCAAGCTTGGTATGCAAAAATGTATTCTTTCCTTCTGTCCAATTTTTTTTCAAGATGTAATTCAAATCCAAATGTGTATATGCTTCAAGAAAAAAATTGTCCTCTATGTGGATGGTCTCCTCATGACTGGAAGTTCCACTACCTCTATTTCATGGTTCAAATATGCCTTGCATGATAGATTTTCCATGACTAACTTAGGGTTGTTACAATTATTCCTTGGACTCCAAATCACCCAATCTGATTTGGGGTTACCCTAACATATTCTAAGAATGAAAAATATTTTTTAACTTGATTCAAAATGGTTGATTGCAAACTCGCTCCATTTCCCTTTCTTTCCAGACTCCAACTTGAAGATGGAGGGACTAAAAAATTGGTTGATTGTACCTGTTATCCCTAAAGTTGAACCTAGACTACAGGGGTTCAAGCTTAAAGAAATATTTAAAAAAATATAATTCAATAAAATAAAAATAAAAACTGGGTTGGTATATAATCAAAGATGTAGGAAAATAACATAACCATTAAAGATCTATATGACACAAAATAACATACAAAATTCAATAACAGGAGAAATACGAGCATGAATTTATGGAATGGACTGACACTGTCACTACATATAAGATGGTAAATGTATTTTATCATAAGAATCAGGCAATGGATTGTAATTGACCATACACAAGATAAATCATGAAAAATACAATTCATAAAAAGAACAAGACCGGCTCATAACCATAATCATATCAAAGCATAACTTGTATTAAAGATGCATAGAGTTTTATGTCTTACAGTACATATCAAAATATTCAAATCACTACCTCATCCCTCTCAGCTGGTACCTCTCTCTTTTCCTTAATAATGACAAACTTTATAAAAAAATACCATACCCCTAGCATCTACCATCTTCTAGAAAACCAATCTAGATCTGAAATTAATTATAACATATTTGGAATGCTAGAGTCGACATGCCTTCAAATATGCAAGTTGTATTCAAATATGAAACTGCCTGTTATGAATACTCCTATAAATTCAGCACTGAATTCGTGAAGAATTTGATGTAATCCTCTGTCTCTCAATTCTCTGCCACCGATGAAGTTAAGTTCCTTCAATTTGGGGATGATTCAATTGTTTCCCTATGAATCTAGATGTCGATCTCTGATGAAGTTATTGATGCTGAATTAATGCCTTAAAATCTGGAATCACCCAAACGTGGCTTTTTAGATGTATCTTAAGAAGAGACATCCATCAGATCAGATATATTCTGTTTGGTTTTCCCTTGAGATAGATTGTTTTGTTCAACTTCATTCAAGGTTAAAAGAGACTCCATAAGATCAGGTAGAGAATCCTCTCTTCATGGTACTACCTGAATAAGGACCCACACTCATTGCCCAAACTTTTGACCTGAAGGTACCATCAAACGCCAATATGACACATAGCGTCCAGGTTTTATAGGGGCGATAAAATCAACTGCAGCATTGAGCTCCTCGTCTACCTAGTACCCTTTCTCTTCAATATCAATATTGACTACATCTCCAACTCCCAAATTTAGACCATCAAGTAATGAGGATTGTTGAGGATACTCCGATCAACACATGAGTTGCTTTGTCCACAACTCGAGACTAGCAGGAGCTATAGGATATTTTATTCCAGTCCTAGGTTCTATTACATCTCTGAGAAAACCATCTTTCCTCATAGAAAAATAAATTTTATCCCATTCTTCACGACCCTGAACTTCACAGTGACTTCGTAAATCTTCATGCATTTCTTTCTTAAATTCCTGACTTGTATCATTAACTGGAATGGGAAATAACTTGGAAGACGAATTGTCAAATTACGGAACAAGTGCAGTGGCAAGAGCTAACACAAAATATGATGGAAATAGTTCACATTTGTAGTGGATATGAAAACAAATTGGCAAGTACTTGATCTGAATCTGATACTAAGTCGATTCCATCATTTAACAACTCGACCACTTCATTTACAAATGGATATTCAAATTCAGAGAGAATGTCAGCATTTTTCCAATGTTCTTTTAATTTATTTGTCAATTTATCAGCTGGAAGGACCCTTCAAATGTTGCCCATTTATCCTCATGATCACAAAATCACCAAGTGTTTCCAACCCCATGAAACTTCACCACGGATAAGATCATTAATTTTCAGAGTTCCATTTTTAAGGTACTCTAAAATGATATGTAAATGATGTCCCTTTAAGCAATTCTTCTTGAATTTATTCATTTGTATACACTAGTGGCAACTGCTTCAACTTAGCCTTGATCTATTTGAGGAGGGATTGCTTGTACAAATTAAACCGATCCTCGTATGAAATTAAATTTATAGCAAGTCCTAGATGACCAAACTTTCCAGATCACCCTACTCTGTGCAAATAAGTTTCTGAATTCTTAGGAAAGTCAAAATTTATAACAACATTAACTACTTGAATATCAATTCCTCTCGTAAATAGATCTAAAGAGACCATATTTCTACAAGCACCATTACGGAAGTCATGGAAGACTCTATTCCTGTGAGATTGCAACATCTTTGAATGAATGTAAGAACATGAATATCCAAGCTCCATGATTTTTTTGGCCAAGAGCTCTATTCGATTAACAAAATTGCAGAAAATTATTGATTGGTTGATTTGGAGCTTTGAGAAAAGTGTGTTAAGAAAATGAACCTTTTGCCTCTCCTCCACAAATGCATAAAACTGTGGGATCAATTGAATGCCACCTTAGATGAAACCATTCTGTGTGTTGCCAGAAACTTATAACTTTTATTGTAGCAAACCTGGTGACAACATTTGGCTTCGTTTGGGGATGGAATGCTCCCTGCGAGCTGCCAAGAACATGTAGACCTGTGCCTTTTTCTGAAACCATCTCTGATATCTACACCCTGTCCTGCCTGCCATTCACTTCTTTGAAAATGAAAATAAGAAATACCTGTGCCTTGTTTCTATTGGGATGGAGTATTTTTATCTTATTCCTAACCTATTTCAAACTTTGAAAACCTGCTCTTCTTATACAACAAAAGCAAATTGCAAATTCAAACTGGTCATACTACAAACTTAAGGAACTGCTTGAAGCAATAAGCTTATTTATTTACAGCTCCCATTCTAATCATCTGCTTTCTTTTGATTAGGTAAAATCATGCTTCCAATGAAGCCATACAAATATTTGACTAACTGG
The DNA here is from genome assembly GCA_001517045.1 of Pseudotsuga menziesii. Taxonomy (NCBI): domain Eukaryota; kingdom Viridiplantae; phylum Streptophyta; class Pinopsida; order Pinales; family Pinaceae; genus Pseudotsuga; species Pseudotsuga menziesii. The sequence continues at coordinate 294,862 of LPNX010063795.1, forward strand.
TAAAACTTCTGATCTGGAGATGATGAATAAAAGAGCCCATGAAATGTCAAACTTCATTTCAAAAGAAGAGAAAAGCCAACCTTCATTTGACAAAAACAATCTAACATTCGATTTGCTCAAAGACTCCATATAATCAACAAATGGATCAATGAAGCTATAAAGAAATACCTCTTGTTGTTGCTTAAGTTGAAAATCAAAATATCTCTGTATATCCTCTTCCTCATAATGGCTGCCACTTTCAGCTACCTGCAAATCTAAACATGGCTACAAATTGATTTTTTTGCTAATCATAGCTTGTTTAACATTTTCTGCAAATCCAGTTTGAAACATGATGAATGCAGGCCTATTGAATTGCAAATATGGCTGCTCAATGTATTCTATGGATTCAGGATGGTTGATTTCCACACAATGTTGTTCCTCATCAAAATTTGATTCATAGTTGTCATACATCCGTTGGCTACTCCTCAAATCAACAAAAGGTGATGTAGAGATCTACTCTTCTTCATCTGAATACTCATCATAGATTGGCATATATTCAGAGTGAATCGGTTGATGCTGATCCCAATCTAGAACTTCAATGTCTTCATCATAAAATGGGGCATTCTGATCGATTTCTAAAGATGAAGATTTCTGTTCTATGATGCTATCATCAACTTTAATATCATAATTTTGAAAAATTTCTTGTTGTAAAACAGAATTAGAGGAAGATAATAGATCTTCTTCCTTCTTCATAGCATAACCACCAGCTTCATGTTTACTACTGGAAGAATCTACTACTAAACCCTGGATATATAATGCATATCCCCTACAACAATGCTCAAAAAGACACTCAGCTGGGTAAATCCTCTTACAATATGAATAAAAAGCATCATGAAAATATTTCAAAGAGGAAATACTAGAAGTAGGAAGAGTTTTGTACCATTGTCTCACACAACCATCTAATGAATACATAAACATTTTCATCAATACATCTTCATGATGTATACTCAGCTGATCCATGCATTGATGAAATTTAATTACATGATGTGCCGGATTGTCCTCTTCCTTTTCTCTGAATCATGGAAGAAAATATCCCCATTCGTCCATGATAGATACTATATTTGGAAATCCAAGAACAACTGAGAAGTTGAGCGGAGCAAATCTCTGTGCCAAAATAGTATCAAAACCCTTTGACATCTTGGAATTGTAAAATCACCTCTGGATTCTTCAAACATGGAGTCACCTGGTGAATAAATCTGTAGTCAAACTAGTGTCTTGCTCCTATCCACCATCAAGAGTTGGATCTGATTGTTGTCATTCTTTTTCGGGGAAGATATATTCACTCCTCCGTCCCTGGCAACGGCGCCAGAAGATGTTATCCCTAAAGTTGAACCTAGACTACAGGGGTTCAAGCTTAAAGAAATATTTTAAAAAATATAATTCAATAAAATAAAAATAAAAACTGGGTTTGTATACAATCAAAGATGTAGGAAAATAACATAACCATTAAAGATCTGCATGACATAAAATAACATACAAAATTCAATAACAAGAGAAACACGAGCATGAATTTATGGAATGGACTGACACTATCACTACATATAAGATGGTAACTGTATTTTATCATAAGAATCAGGCAATGGATTGTAATTGACCATACACAAGATAAATCATGAAAAATACAATTCATAAAAAGAACAACACCAGCTCATAACCATAATCATATCAAAGCATAACCTGTATTAAAGATGCATAGAGTTTTATGTCTTACAGTACATATCAAAATATTCAAATCACTACCTTAGCCCTCTCGGTTGGTACCTCTCTCTTTTCCTTAATAATGACAGACTTTATAGAAAAATACCATACCCCTAGCATCTACCATCTTCTAGAAAACCAATCTAGACCTGAAATTAATTATAACATATCTGGAATGCTAGAGTCAACATGCCTTCAAATCTGCAAGTTGTATTCAAATCTGAAACTGCCTGTTATGAATACTCCTATAAATTCGGCACTAAATTCAAGAAGAATTTGATGTAATCCTCTGTCTCTCAATTCTCTGCCACCGATGAAGTTAAGTTCCTTCAATTTGGGGATGATTCAATTGTTTCCCTATGAATCTGGATGTCAATCTCTGATGAAGTTATTGATGCTGAATTAATGCCTTAAAATATGGAATCACCCAAATGTGGCTTTTCAGATGTATCTTGAGAAGAGACATCCATCAGATCAGATATATTCTGTTTGGTTTTCCCTTGAGATAGATTGTTTTGTTCAACTTCATTCAAGGTTAAAAGAGACTCCATAAGATCGGGCAGAGAATCCTCTCTTCGTGGTACTACTTGAATAAGGACCCACACTCGTTGCCCAAACTTTTGACCTAAAGGTACCATCAAATGCAAAAATGACACATAGCATCCAGGTTTTATAGGGGCGATAAAATCAACTACAGCATCGAGCTCCTTGTCTACCTGGTACCCTTGCTCTTCAATCTTGAGATTGACTACATCTCCAGCTCCCAAATTCAGACCATCAAGCGATGAGGATTGCCGAGGATACTATGATCAACACATGATTTGCTTTGTCCACAACTCGAGACTAGCAAGAGCTGTGGGATATTTTATTCCAGTCCTAGGTTCTATTACATCTCTGAGAAAACCATCTTTCCTCATAGAAAAATAAAGTTTATCCCATTCTTCATGACCCTGAACTTCACAGTGACTTCGTGAAGCTTCATGCATTTCTTTCTTAAATTCCTGACTTGTATCATTAACTGGTATGGGAAATAACTTGGAAGACGAATTGTCAAATGACGCAACAAGTGCAGTGGCAAGAGATAACGTAGAATATGATGGAAAGAGTTCACATTTGTAGTGGATATGAAAATAAATTGGCAAGTACTTGATCTGAATCTGATACTAAGTCGATTCCATCCTTTAACAGCTCGACCACTTCATTTACAAATGGATCTTCATATTAAGAGAGAATTTCAACATTTTTCCAATGTTCTTCTAATACTTTTGTCAACTTATCAGCTGGAAGGACCCTTCAAATGTTGCCCATTTATCCTCATGATCAAAAAATCACCAAGTGTGTCCAACCCCATGAAACTTCACCATGGACAAGATCATTAATTTTCAGAGTTCCATTTTTAAGGTACTCTAAAACGATATGTAAATGATGTCCCTTTAAGCAATTCTTCTTGAATTTCTTCATCTGTAGCTGAAACCCACTTTCCTGTATACACTGGTGGCAACTGCTTCAACTTAGCCTTGATCTATTTGAGGAGGGATTGCTTGTACAAATTAAACTAATTCTCGTATAAAATCAAATTTACAGCAAGTCCTAGATGACCAAACCTTCCATATCGCCCTGCTCTGTGCAAATAAGTTTCTGAATTCTTAGGAAAGTCAAAATTTATAACAAAATTAACTGCTTGAATATCAATTCCTCTTGTAAACAGATCTGAAGAGACCATATTTCTACAAGCACCATTATGGAAGTCATGGAAGACTCTGTTCCTGTGAGATTTTTACATCTTTGAATGGATGTAAAAACATGAATATCCAAACTCCGTGATTTTTTTGGCCAAGAGCTCTATTCGATTAACAGAATTGCAGAAAATTATTGATTGGTTGATTTGGAGCTTTGAGAAAAGTGTGTTAAGACAACGAACCTTTTTCCTCTCCTCCACAAATGCATAAAACCGTGGGATCAATTGAAGGCCACCTTAGATGAAGCCATTCTGTTTGTTGCCAGAAACTTATAACTTTTATTGGAGCAAATGTTGGAGTATCCGCCGCACCTCTGGGAATATAAAACAAGTGGTTTAACCACCACTCCTAGTGATAGGGCCTTGTGGTGGGTTTCAAATGTTCACCAACATCTGCAAGTTTTGGTGTAATGACAAACCTTACATGGTATAAGAGCTAAGGTCTCAGGTTCCATTCCCCCGAGCTACGTCGGAGGCGGGGTGTTGGAGTATCCGTTGCACCTCTGGGAATATAAAACAAGTGGTTTAACCACCACTCCTGGTGATAGGGCCTTGTGGTAGGTTTCAAATGTTCATCAACATCTGCAGGTTTTGGTGTAACGAAAAACCTTATAGCAAACCTGGTGACAACAGTACCCTATATAGATAGTTAATTGGGAGTCTTCTTTATCTTGCACATAATCGACCAGATCTCTCCATTGCAGTTGGGGAAGTCTCCAAATACATGCAAGAAAAACATGAGTTGCATTGGAAGGTTTTCAAAACAATACTCCATTATATAAAAGGGACATATAATTATGGGATCCAATGATGTTTCCTGCAAATTTGACTAAGTTTGATAGTACACAAATTCTAAATGGGATAGCGATGGAACATACTGCAATTCCACCTCTGGTTACTTCTTCAATTTGGGATCAAGACATATTTTTTGGTCAAGTAAGAAGCAAGCCACTATTGCACTATATAAAACAGAAGTAGAGCACAGAGGAGCAATAAATGTTGCTACACAAGCTATTTAGTTACAACATATTCTCATTGAGTTTGGGATAGCATTTCAAAAACCTACCATCATATTTGTGACAACCAAGGATCCATTTAGATCTCAAGAGGACCTGTTTAGTGCCAATGGACCAAGCACTTAGAGATACATATGCACTATATAATAGGATTGATCCATGATGGGCTCATATATTTATAGTTCTTCCCTTCCTCTAATAATATTGCAGACATTTTCACCAAGTATTTTATTAGGAAGTTATTCATCCAACTGAGAGCTTGCTTGGGAGTAAAATAAGTTATGGAGTGGCTCCTTAAAACATTTTTTTTCTCACATTCTCTTCATTTTCTATTCTCTTTTATGGGGGGGTTTCCCATTCGTTTTTTTCCCTCTTTTACACATTTTGTAGAATTTTCTTATTTTCTTGTACATGGGTACTTATTATGGTTGAAAATTCTCAGGGCCCATTTCTTTACTTATTTTTTTCCCTAGTTAGGTATATGGGGGTGTGTTAGAGTAAATAACCCTCCCATATCATGTGCTTATGAGTCGAATGGGCCAAACCACACCCAAAATCACCTCCTAAGTCACCCATGAGACAAAATCCTAGCTTTGGGGGTGCATATTCCCTGATTTAGGGTTTTTTCCATGATTTAAGGAGTGTGTCTCATTTGGACTTCTGTTAGTACAATAACTAAGTCCTAACTAACACCTAAATACCCCAAACACTCATTAGCACCCCATTTAGGTCAAGTAGTGCCCCATTTGAGTGTTTAGGAACATGCATGCATTATTCAATTAACTGAGTGATCAATTAGTTCCTTAATCAAATGAATTTAGTTTAGGAGTGCATGCGTGGCTAATTGGGGTTATATTGTCTTTGTTAATCATAAATATACCTCTATACACTACATGGACAATTCAATTTTATCTCTAACCTAATTCGAATTGTTCCGAAATATATAGTCAACTCCTTTCATTCATTCAATCACTGTAATTATTGATTATCAATGATTCATGTTATATTGTTACACATATATTCATGCTTGATTTTATCTTCATTGTAATTTTTAAACCTCTGTAGAGAAGCAAAGAATACATATTCTTTTTAAGAAAAATATAGATTACACCACAACATTCACACATAAAACATGGAGATTTACCCTAAAAACCCTTAACCTAGAAAACTAGCAAACCTTGGAGCCACACCTCCTATTTTCTCATTATCATTATGAATCCCTCACAATTCAAAATATAGGTATTCTACAACATCCAATACCCTAATCCATTAACCCATATTAAAAAATAGACTCCATCCCCTTAACCGAGATTAAATTACATAATTTAGAATATTCCCAAAAATAACTAAAAACAACCGTAAAAAAATGGGCATGGATGCCATTTTCGAATAGAAACATCCTACCAACCTGTTTCCGTGAAGGTGCTGGAGGGAATGTCAGGCGCATTGCTGACAAGTTCACCTCCCCCCCATGCATGCAAAGAATATAACACATATCCAACATTCTCCCACTTGTTGCTTTCTTTTCATAACAACGAGTCATGTACTCACAGGGTCACAAGTTCAGGGCATCAATGCCCATAGATTCTCTACACCAAGAGAACTCCTTTGTACTAACAGACTTTGTTAATGATTCTACATCATTATTCAAGGTGTCATCCTTTTCTAGCAACACCTTCTTGTTTTCAATCATATCTCTCACAAAGTGATATTGCACATCAATATGCTTTGTCTTAGCATGATAATCAGGGTTCTTTGCCAAGGAGATTTCACTTTGTATATCACAATCTAACCTTAAAATTTTATGTACAAACACAACACTTGAACACAGTCTCGGAAATCATACTACTTCTTTGTTGGTATGTGTGGCTTCCATGTATTCAACTTCTGTAGTTGAGAGTGCAAATACAACATGTCTCTTGCTCATCCAACTGATATAATCTTCCAAATAAGCTAAATACATACCCACGTGTAGATATTTTGAAATCAAGATCGCTAGCCCAGTATACATAAAAAAATCCATGCACATCTATTACTTTGTCTGGTCCAGGTCTTACTTAGTAGCATATTGCATAATCTCTGGTGCCATGTAAATATCAAAAGACCCTATTTACAGTTGTCCAATACTTTTTCCCTAGTTTTGACATATATATGCTCAAAAATTCCACTACATGAGCAATGTATGGGATATAATAGACCATTACATACATCAAACTTCTAACTGCATTAGAATATGGAACTCGTGACATATCTTCTTAGTCTTTGTTTGTCTTGGGACTTTGCTCTACATATAAGTTTACACCTATAGGAATAGGGACATTAACCTGCTTACTTTGTTGCATGTTAAATATCTCTATTGTCATCTCAACATATTTTCTTTGATTTGACCATATCTTCCTATTTGTATGATCTCTTCGTATCTCTATACCCAGAATGAAGTTTGCACCACCGAGATCCTCAGTCATGTCAAATTTGGAGGACAAATGAGACTTTGCCTCCTTTATAACATCATTGTTGTTTCAAATCTACAACATGTCATCAGCATACAATACTATGTTATTTAAGTGATCACCAATATTTTTGGAGTATACACATTGATCAACCTTTCTTATCACAACCCCAATCCAAGTACATATGTGTAAAAAATTTGGTACCACATCCTTGGAGATTTCTTTAGACCATAAAGGGACTTCTTTAGTTTACATACCATCTCTTTATTTCCCTTTACTATGAACCCTATTGGTTTCTTCATGTAGATTTATTCTTAAATATATCCATGTAATAACATTTTCTTCACATCCATCTACTCTACTTCAAGGTCAAAAGCAGTAGAAATAGTAAGAAGAAATCTAATAAAAGTTAATTTTGCAACTGGAGAAAATATTTCACCAAAATCAATTCCCTCTACATGAGAATATCCCTTTTCTACCAAATCAGGGCTTGTACTTCTCCACTTTACATTCTTCATTAATTTAACTTCTTTTCAAACAACCATTTGCTACTAATTGGTTTTCTTCCATCTAGTAACCTAACTAGATCCCAAGCTTCCCTTTTGTCTAAGGCATCCATTTCTTCAACCATGGACTTCTTCTAGAGATCACTATGCTCTTAATCAACAAATTCCTTCACATTTATAAGATAGTCATCAATAATAGATAAAGCAAAATGAGAGCAAAAACTAGGATCAGAATACCTTTATGGTTGCCTTATTTCTTAAGATGATCTCCTGAAAAACTGGGGTATGAGGTTCTTCTTCTTTTGATTCAGATTCTTCTGTTAAGTCATATTCTTCACCTTCTAACTCAAACTCTATATTCTATGGTTCCTTTTCCATTAGATTCACTTCCTGTCTAGGGAATTCTTTGACCTATCTAAATACACCATCTCGGCTATAAACAATCTTCTTAGTTACAAGATTCCAAATCTTATAACCTTTCGTCCCATCTTTATATCTGATAAAGATACACTTCTAATTCTTGTTATCCAGCTTGCTCCTTTTCTCCTTTGGAACATGTACATAAGCATCATATCCAAAACATTTTAGATTCTTAATAGAATGTTTCTTACCAATCCATACCTATTGTGTAGTTTTGTCAACCAATGTTGATGCGGGTGACCGATTTACCAAGTAACATGTTGTCTCAACTTCCTCTGCCCATAATTCGTGTCCTATATCAACACTGCTTAGCATGCTCCTTTCCTTTTTCCATCAGCGTCCTATTCATCCTTTCAACACTCTATTTTGTTGAGGTGTGTATGGAGTAGTCTTTTGCCTTTCTATAACACACTTTTTACAGAATTCATCAAATTCATTCTCGCAAAAACTCCATCGCTGTTTGTCCTCAACACATTTATTTTGTTTTACGTATGATTCTCTAAAAGATCCTTAAATTATTTAAACTTATCAAATACTTTAGATTTATTTCGAAGGAAATAAATCCATGTGTTCCTTGAGAAATCATCTATAAATGAAACATAATACATAAATCTACCTAATGATGGAAAAGGCATAGGTACAAACAAATCATTGTGTATTAACTCTAAAATTCCCTTTTCTCTTGTAGCACCATATGCAAATCTTACTTGATTATGTTTTCCATATATGAAATCTTCGCAAAAAATAAAATCCATAGAGAAATCAGTCAAACCTTCAACCATACCTTTACCTTGTACCGTTCGAAGGCCCTTTTCTCCGATATTCCCCAATATTTGATGCCACAACATTCTCTTTCCTCCTAATGCAATCAGGGTTGTGTCATCCTTACCTCCTTTCTCGGGCACATTATAATTGTTACATTCACTAATGATGGTGCCTCCCAATAGTTTGTACAGATTTCCATACCAAAATCCCCTCGTAAATACCATTGAACCTCAAACCATTTTGTAACCACCATCTCCACACACGGTCTTTACACCTGCAACACCCATATTTCTATTATATATCAAGTTTCTCACAAGATTTGGAATGTGTATCGCTCTAGGTATAGTTCTAATTGTTTCATCCTTGAGTTTCAACTTGAATCTACCACATCCAACGATATTGGATGGTGAATCATCTCCCAAGTACACATCTCCTTCATTGTAATTTTCATATTGTTATCATGTAAAATGACACTTCTTTATCCGAGTACTAACATCCAATATGTCAGGAAACAAAAGGAAAAACTGGAGTGAAGTAGCCAAAACACTATATATGGGCATGATTGTTCATACATCATCTCCTGGCGAGCTGAGTATATTTTTATTTTGAATTTAGGGTTGCACACGTGACTATGTACACAACAACCCGCGTGTCACACACTAGTATGTGCATTGCAACTCGCATGTGCATGGAACACGCAGGTTTCCTTAAAGAAAGGAGTGTGTCATACATGACCTGCCTACATCAATACTCATGTGTACCTTAATTCAAAGTTAAAAAATATAAAACATGGTTAGTCCAGATCAGTTGAGCCCTTAATCATAACTATCTCAACTGTCTCAGCCATCCTAACTTTCGAAACCTCTCTTTTACCTTATGTATAAATAGAGGGCATGGGATGGGGCTAATAACATAATTCTAGAAGAGAAAAGCTATGCTGGTGGTATGCCTTCAGACATCTTGGAGCAACAGAATTCAATGTCCTTGGTTTGCAGAAGGAGTACTTGTTTTAGAAGTTGGGTTGCAATCTCACCATTCTCTGTTTATTAATAAAGAAAGTTATTCTTCCAATATTTTGCACTATTTTATATGTTGATTATTGAATTATCTTATAATTTCATTATGAATATGCTTTTCATTAACCATTGATACATATATATAAGATATTTACAAAAAGAATTTGTCCTTTGCAGGTGATTGGAGAAGACCTGAAATCTATGGAAGCAACTAGAAGAGGACAAGAAAAGGCTTGGATCAACCGTCATAAACCAAGTTTGCAAAGTTTTCTTCCTATTCCTATTTCAATTCCTACATAGTTGATTGTCTACAAGTGTAGCTTAGTAAGTTGGTAACCCCAGAGACCCTAGGTTATAAGGGTGTGTTTTCTTGAACAATAGAACCGGCGACTCCACTGGGGAGAGCCTTGTCTGTTTTGGGTTTCTATGTTTTTCTTTCAGTATTTTGCATGTTTTTAGGTCCTTCTTACCACTTAGGAACACCTTCTCAGTCTCATAGAACACCTCCCCTGCCTTCCTAAGGCAGTTTTTGACTTTTTTGGGGTTTTTTCCCACCCATTCGTGAGTTGCAGACTCCACAGGAGAGTGTCTAGTTTGTACATCCAGATTGCTATACTATCAACCCACATATGAAACGTGACCTATCAGTAGGGTAACTTGTGTATTCCCCTAAAACAAGTGGTTTTCCTCATTTTTGTGGTTTTTTATGCTATTTGAGGGTTGTTTGGTAGGTCTTTTGGGGTCCTTTGCAGGTGCATGACTCCAGGGAGTTAGTATCATCCCTTTTGGATGTTCTTTATCGAGGTTGCAAGTCCTTTTGTAGCATTAGTGTTTTCTCTTTGCTCATCCCCTGACCCCCTTTTCTTGGTTTGATTTTTGGCTTATGTTTCTGGTCAACCTTTGTTAGTGATCTTTGTCTAAACTTAGAAGCTTATTGATCTTTGTTTCCTTCTTCTTTTGTTGGTTAACTTCACCTTGCCTAAGTAGTTTACTTGTCTCTAATGTAAGCCTCCCTTCAAAGTAGGGTTTATATTGACTTTAGGGCATTCTAGAGTCCATTTGGTGGTTGCATAGCAGAGTTCCTTTTTCTTTGTTCTTGTCATCTGCATAATTTATCTCGTAGGTAGTTTTTCTTTTGTATTTATAAAAGAAAAAGAAAAGAACATATAGTTGTTTAATATGCATGTAGATTAGGGTTTTTTCTTTAATGCATTGCATATCATTATTCTTGAAAAAAATAAAAATAAAAATTTCTTTTGTGGATTTCAAGTTTTCTATTTGAAAAAGAAAGAGAATAGTTTTTTTCTTTTTTCATTTCATTTCTCTTTGCTTAGTCATTTTGTTTCAACTTTGAGTCAAAACACCATTGGTTTCACCTTCGCCACCCCCTTTGAGTAATTAACATCCCTTTAAAATAAACGCTTAATATTTAAAATTTATTAGTAATTGTTTATTTCTAGGGACGACACACACTAGTATAGGCTAGTGTTTTGGGTTAGGTATGTCTTAACTGCCCAAAAATTCAAACTCAAACATAGTGGCCTATCTATTAGGAAATCCAATTTCGTTGGGAAAGACACCAGAAAGCTCCTCCCACATAGGAGTCAAGCACGAGGTCGTGCGATACTGAGCTGTTGGAGATACCCCTCCACTTCTCAGTAAAGCATACAACAGAGCTGTTGCACGTTCGGGGACTCATCCATTACTTCCTCCCATCCCCATGTGGTGCTTGGTAATGTTTTGGTTTTGGGATTTGCTACCCTTCCCATGTGCATCAGATGGAATAACGACTGTTCCGTCGAACTTTCTCCGTGATTTTGGTATCCTTAGGTATCTTTTCTGCTAGGATCTTACATGGGTGGCATTGGAAGGCTATTTCCAGTGCACCTAGGGTAGACTTGAAAGGTAACCTCAGTAGACAATCTGGGAGGGCGGTTGGGTGATTCCAGCATTTACATCCAGAGGGATCTTCACGAGATGCCAAGTAACTACTCTCCTTCCTTCACTGGTTAGTTCTGGGCCCTCATCCTCCCAGACTTTCCTTTGGAAAACATCTTTATTTTCCTAGCTTGATACTTAGGTCTTTTTCTAGTGGTGTGTTCTTTGTACTGTTGGTTTCCTATTGACCTAATACTTTGTCTTATTTGTAGAAACTATGGAAAACACCCCTTTGAACACCAACCAAGAGATCCCCATGCCAGGAACTCCTTGTACTATTCCTCTCATAGGGAATGTTGGTGTTCCTTTGATGGCCACCTTGGGTCTACCTGAATTCACCCTAGGGATATCGGTGTGGTTTTTTTCAACTCCAACTATCCTGAATGCTCCTGATGCTTCTCAAGTAATCTCGTTATATTAAGGGCATCAAAACATTGCTTCCCCTTCACCTGTAGTTTCTTCTCCTCCTCCTTATACCTCATGTAGTGAAAGTACTGATACTAGTAACCAATAGTCTAAAAGGAGTAAAATATGGAAGAATATGAAGAAGAGACATAAGCAAGGGGGAACCTGTTCAACCTTTGCAGGTCAAGTTGAACCTCACCACCCAGCCTCTGCAGTTCATGATGGGGGAACCTATCCAACCTATGCAGTTCATGTTGGATCTAAGCAAGGGGGGACATATTCAACCTCTGTAGGTCAAGTTGAACCTCACCACCCAGACTCTACATTTCATGTTGGGGGAAACTATCCAACCTCTGCAGGTCATCTTGGATCTAAACACTCAACCTCTGCAAGTCAAGTTGATGTTCACCATCCAGCCTCTGATCATCATGCTGGTGGGATCCTTCCAACATTTCTAGTTCATGTTGGACCCAGTCACTCAGCCTCTGCAGTTCATGCCGAGGGCACCCGTTCAAAATATATAGGTCAAGTTGAACCTCCCCATCCAACCTCTATAATTCATGTTAGATCCATCCACCCAGCCTCTGTAGGTCATGTTAGGGGCATACACTCAACTGTTGCAAATCATGTTGATCCTAACCATTCAGCCTCTACAGGTCATGCTAGTGGTTCCCATCCAACCTCTGCAAGTCATGTTGGACCCAGTCTCTCAGCCTCTGCAGGTCATGCTGGGGGTAGTCTCTCAACCTCTGTGGTTCATGTTGAGTACAAACAGTCAACCACTGCGAATCATGTTGACACTGTTGAAAATACTAACCATTCAAAACGCAAGCCCAATTTCCCTTGTAATCTTTGTGAGGGAGATCGCCTTACTTATCTATGCCCTACCATCATGGAGGTACAAAGAGTTTGGCTCCAATATCATCATGTTTTTGAACATCCTGAAGTTTTTCAGAAACTAGCCTCTCTTAGTCAAGTTGGACCAAGTCACCCAACCTCTAGTGGTCATGATGGGGGGAAACTCTTAGCCTTTGTAGGTCATGCTGATAGCAAACAGTCAGCCACTTCTAGTCATGTTGACATCATTCAGAAAAATGGTTGTTCGAAGTGCAAACTTAAGTTCCATTGTAAGTTATGTGAGGGAGATCATCTTTTTCACCAGTTCCCTGCTATCGCAGAGGTACAAAGAGTGTGGTCCGAGACTCAAGAATTTCCTTCTTCAGAACAACCTATAGTTTCTCAACAACCTACTCAACCTTTGGTTAATCAAGTGGTTGAACCAATATTAGCTTTGGTTGATCCCACTCTTCTTTCGAAGAGTGATTCTGATGTGATTGAACCAATGTAGCCTTTGGTCAATCCCACTCAAGAAGAGTGATTCTGATGTGATTGAACCAATGTAACCTTTGGTTAATCCCACTCTCCGTTCGGAGAGTGACTTTCACAAAGTGGTTGAATCGATTCCATTATTGATCAATCCCACTCTTCCTTTGGAGAGTGAAGTGTCTGCTACTCACATTTCCTTCACTTCTAGTTCAGAACTCATTGAACAAGGCGGCATTGAACTCGCTCCGGATCAACCCCCACCAAGCTCTTGTATTGCTTCCTTTGATTGGGATATCCTAATTGAGTCGCGCCTTCCTTCTGATGCACCATTTCAGATAAAGGTCAAAGTTGAACAATACACAATTGCTCATTGTATTGTTGATGAAGCAGCCTCAATTAGTATCTTGTATGCTCGTGCTTGGTGAGGCATGGGATCTCCCAGCCTTGTGTTGACTGCTAGTCAGTTACTGGCGTTTGATAGAAGAACTAGTATATCCTTGGGAATTCTTTCTCAAACACTTGTTACTTTGGGTGGGAATACTGTCTTAGTTGACTTCATGGTGATAGAATACCCCTTGGACTTCAATATGTTCCTCGGATGTGATTATGTCTATTTCATGCAAGTTGTGGTGTCAACATTCTTTCGTATAATGTACTTTAATCACGGCGAAGAAATTGTCACCATAGATTAGTTATATTTTCTTGATCCATCTCCTAGAGACTAGGTCTTTCCTTTATTGATTCCCAGTGTTTCTATAGACACTTCCTCACCACAGGTGAGCTATGTGGCCTCATGTCCTTTGCGTTCAATTGCTATTGAGAAGAACCTATTTTTTCATGCTTACCTTCTCGAGAGTTGGTCCCATCAATTGACCACGTGAGTCATCCTATATAAACTATGGAGCCTTCTCTCCACTCCGTCGATCCATTTGAAATTTTAGACACGTGTCCTATCTCAGATGATCTCCTTCCTTTGGATGAAGTCTTCCTAGAGTCTTTGATACAATGTGAACTTCTTTTGGATGTTGGTTCAGTTGTGACTAAGTCTAACTGTGATTTTCTTAGTAAGCCTGATATTCCCATGGATCAGTATTCTTATGTTGGTATTTTTGAGTCTTTGGACTCTCCCTTGGAACAACAAGTCAGTGATCCTGATGAGTTTGTTTTTTCTTATAGATTTCTCAACTCCTATGATAACGAGTTTGTTCTTGTAGACTCTATCTCCCTTGTTGATTTTTTCTCTTCTTTTGAGGTTGATCTTACTGATTATAAAACCTCGGATCTTGGAACTATAGATTCCTCTTTCATTGATTCTTCCTTGACTACACATTTTGTAAAAGATAGCAAAGTCGCATGTGTTTCTACCAAAGTGACCTGCATCAAATCTTTTCTTCTAAATATGAATCCGATGTTGTTGTTTCTTGGAGACATGATTTGTAGTTGGATTCACAACTATTTACTGACCTCACCTTGTTGTTTAAGTTGTAACTGCATTTGCATGTACCCTACTTGTGCTTATGATCCTGATGTTGGCTTCCACGCTTTTAGCTTGTTATATAATATTTCATCTTTTCTCTCACTATCGCCTAGCCTTGTACCATTTTTCCACCGCAACTTGACACCCTTTACTTGGAGGAGACTCTCCTTGAGTGTCCTTATCTTGCTCGCTTTCCTTGCATTATGCATAGGTTTGTTGCTTGCGCTTGGAACTAGTTTTTCCTGCCTCTGACACTCGTCTCCTCACATTTAGAGCATTCTTTTTGCTCTCCTTCAAGCTCATTAAAAACAGTAAGGAGGCCACGACTTGAATTTTTTGGACTTGTTAAAACTTCACGGGAAAGATATGGAGTTATCTTTAAGCCCTAGTATGACTCCTTAAAATCGACTAGATTGCCGAGTTAACTTGTTTGTTCAGACTTGTTAAGTTAAATTGAACAATCATCCACATAGGTATAAGTTTACCCCTTTTTTCGGCCTTGTGGATTACTTAGGAAAAAAGGAATGTTCTATTTTGTTTAAAATTTAGAATAGTATCTTTAGGCATAGGTTTATCTCTTTTCTGGACCTGAAGGACTAAACTTACGGAAAATGAACCTTTTTGAGCTTAGCTTTCTCTTTTTCGTGCTCTAGAACCAAACATGAAAAATATTTCGAGCATACTTTATGTCTTTGTCATGCTCACTAAAACATAAAGAACAAAGCATCGAGTTTACTGTTGTAAGCCCCATTTCTCATAATCAAATGGATCTTTCTGAGTGATCTTGCCTTCCTTCACACTCATTAAACTTAGGCTATCTACCACTCTTGAAGGTGCATCAGTCTGGTGATAGTTTACCCCTTTTCGGACCTTGCCGACTAAGTACGAAAAAGGTATACCTTAGTAATTTGGGAGATAAGAGAGTTTTTCTATGGATTGTTTTATACTTTTTCGGCCTTAAGAGACTAAATTGTATGAAAAATCACCCCCCTGGATTCTTCTTCAGAGTTTTCAGACTCTCAAAATATGAAAATACCAACGAGCATGTACTAGTTTAGGCTCGTAAAATCCATGAATCAGTGACCTTATCAAGCATTATTCTCTCCCCTCTTTAAGGTTTTTAAAAATGAAGAGAGACCTGATTTTACTTTCCTGGACTTGTTAAAATTTAACAAGAAAGATGAGGAAGAATTACTCTCTTTGGGTTATAAACAATGGAAGAATTATCCTCCTTGAAACTAGCACTCTCTGAACTTTCTGATACTCATGTATTAGTTTACACTTTCATCTCAGCTATTACTTCAATTTTTTACTCCTCCACTTGTCCTTTATACATGGGGAATCTGATCATGTCTCCTACATGAAAGATAATTCTAGTTGTACTATATGTAAGTTAAAAGATGCCTTGGGTCATCTCTGTGTCATGCTCACTGTTTAAGGATTTATCCCTTCATCTGATTATTATCCTAATTCCCATCATTGTCCTATCCGAGTATCACTTGTGTCTACCTTCTCGTACCGGCCAGTTCCTAGTCACTCTTGTGATCTGTTGGAGGATTCATTTCCTTCCTCATCACAACACGGTTTCTCATCAACACTTCTTGAAGATGAATACATAGAGTTTTGAAGATGGTACCTTAGGATTCACTACCATTATTGGTGAACTCCTTTGCCTCAGTTTTCAGTTTCACTCATTGTCTGACATTCTGTTGAGTTCCTTCCATGTTCGGCTTCAACACATCTATTTGCATGGTAGGGATTGTATTGGTTCCTTTGGATTTCGATGAAGACCTTAGGTTCACATTTATAACCTAAGTTACAAAATATTATGTTATGATTAGTTAAACAACTTCCATATTTTGAAGATTCATCATTGTATATTGTGGCTTCAATCCGGCCTTGTTACCCATATCATATGATGTAATCAAATATTGTAAAGGAGCTAGTGTTCCATTATATTGAACATGGCATCCTCATATATGATTTTGTATATGACTTTGATATGTATATGTTTTAGGTATCTCCTCCGTTGCCTTGGACATTTGAGTTCTCCAATATTTAAGACTATAATGTATTTCAACCATCGCTTCCCTCTGACCTCATGCATTAGGGGGCATCTGTTGTCATGTAAAATGACACTTCTCCATCCGAGTACTGACATCCAATATGTCGGGACACAAAAGGAAAAACTGTATTGAAGTAGAAAAAACAGTATAGATGGGAATGATTGTTCATACTTCATCTCTTGACCAGTTGAGTATATTTTTATTTTGACTTTAGGGTTTCACATGCGACTATTTGCACAAAAACCCGCGTGTCACATGTGAGTATGTGCATTTCAACTCGTGTGTACATGGAACATGCGGGTTTCCTTAAATCAAGGAGCGTCTCATACGTGACCTGCCTATATCAATACTCGCGTGTACCTTAATTCAAAGTTAAAAAATATAAAACACGATTAGTCCAGATCAGTTGAGCCCTTAATCATAACTATCTCAACTGTCTCAACCATCCTAACTTTTGAAACCTCTCTTTTACCTTATGTATAAATAGAGAGCATGGGACAGGGCTAAAAAAATGATTCTAGAAGAGCAAAGTTATGTTGGTGGTATTCCTTTAGACGTCTTGGAGCAGCAAAACTCAGTGTCCTTGATTTGTAGAAGGAGTACTTGTTTCAAAAGTTGGGTTGTAATCTCACCATTCTATGTTTATTAATAAAGAAAGTTCTTCTTCCAATATTGTGCACTCTTGTATATGTTGATTATTGAATTATCTTATAATTTCATTATGAATATGTTTTTCATTAACCATTGATTATATATATATACATATAAGATATTTCCAAAAAGAGCTTGTCCTTTGCAGGTAATTGGAGAAGCCCTGAAAGTTATGGAAGAAACTAGAAGAGGAGAAGAAAAGGATTGGATCAACCCCCATAAACTAGATTTGCAAAGTTTTCTTCTTATTCCTATTTCAATTCCTACATAGCTGATTGTTTGCAAGTGCAACTTAGTAAGTCAGCAACCCCAGAGACCCTAGGTTATCAGGGTGTGTTTTCCTGAACATCACATATTCATAGAACCACTCACTATGAGGGGTCATATGACATGATGCACCTGAGTCAATTAGCCATATATCACATTTTGAAATATTTATACCCATGGAAGCTAGGTACACATCCCATCCTTCTTTTGAGGAGGTCTTCGGTTCGTGGAAGGAGTATCCTCAGATCCCTTTGATTTCTAAACATTCTTATATATGCAATCTTTTTTATAGTTCCCAGTTTTACCTCATTTCCAACACTTCCTTATACCTTTTCCTGGGGATTTATATCTACCCTTAGATCCCTTATTTTTGTTTTTCTCATAGGGGAAAACTCTCACAAATAAGACATCCATGCTATGGGTATGCATGTTTTTCCTCCTCATCTCTTATGATAGCAGGGATGATACTATTTCATTAAATTTTAAGGTCGCTTGACTAGAACTAACTATTGCAACAATTAGGTTATCCCACAAATCTGTCAAAGAACACAATAATGTAATACATTTATCTTCTTCAGCCATTTTAATGAAAACAAAGGTTATTTGACTTACCAGAGTATTGTATACATTAATATGCTCTGTCATTGTGTCATTTTCATTCATTCTGATATGAAATAGTTTCTTTTCCAGAAACAACTTGTTTATAAGGGATTTTGATTGATACAAAATACCTAGCTTCTTCCTTAGATTTACCACACTATCTTCTCTAGATACATTCAACAACACATAGTTTGATAAGCATAGTCTAATTGTACTCTTTTCCTTTCTTTCTAATTTCTCCCAATCTCCTTGTGACGTATTAGTGGGTTTTGTACCCAGATCCACAACAATCCATTATTCTTGATCTATAAGAAGATCCTCCACTTTGAGCTTCCATAGCTCAAAATTCTGGTCGTTAAATTTCTCTATCTCAATTCTTGAATTTCTCATCATTATCTTTCAATACACAAATCAACATTGGAAAGCTCTCACTAAAATCAGGCTTATCACATATCCAATATATATCAACTACGTCGAACCCTCAGTGACAAAGGAACCCCCCTGATGCTAATACTCGAGCTCTAATACCACATGTAAGTTTTACCCTGTGTAGAGAAAAAAAACATACAGATTCTTTCTAAGAAAAACATATATTACACCACAACATTCACACATAAAACACAGAGATTTACCTTGGGAACCCTTAATTGAGAAAACCAACATACCTTGGAGCCACACCCGCTATTTTCTCATGATCATTATGAAACCCTCACAATACAAAATATAGGTATTCTACATCATCCAATACCCTAATCCATTAACCCAAATTAGAAAATAGACTCCAATACCTTAATTGAGATTAAATTATATATTTTAGAAGATTCCCCAAAATAGTAAAAAACAACCCAAAAAATTTGGCGTGAGTGCAATTTCTAAATGGAAACATCCTACCAGCCCATTAAAGTGAAGGTGTTGGAGGAATTATCAAGCGCTTTGATGATAGGCCCACCTCCCCCCACGCTCCATAAATGCAAAGAATATGACACATACCCAACATTCATATCTTGTTATTTTATGCACCTAGATCTATAAATGCTCAAATCCTAGCTAGTCTTTATATTATAGTTTGAAATGTTTCTTAAGTAATTAATAGACCAGGTAACATGCATGATAGATGAATGCATCATATCGTTCCATTCCTGATGAAACATAAACATTCACCTGCAAGAATCCTTAACTTTCACAGTGAATGTTTCTCCTATAACTTGAGGTTTGGTAGAGGGAGTAATTGTCATCTCCCCTTAGTATATTAGTATAGAAGATCAAGAAAGATTACATTTAAATTCCTTTATTAGTATAAATAAGAGAGATCATAGTTAATTGACACCAACAATTACCAGTATTTATCACTACTAATGACACATAATAGGCACTTTTCCATTTTTACATCTTTAAAATAAATCAAAAGTACTTAACAACTATCACATTCATCATGAAACATGCAAATTTAACTCAAACAAATATCAAAATTACCCTATGTGGAACATATTCTGAACAATTCTTTGGATTCTCTAAACAACATAAAAATATATTCTTTTGGTATTACCTTTGTTGCTCCTTTAGCCCAAGTCTTTAGTTGGGATCCTTAGTGAGAATCTTGGGAAAAGAGAAAGGAGCATTTAGAAGTTAACAATGCCACTATATTCAAATTGATAGAACTCCAAGGATCCTAAAATTGTTAAATGTTGGAAAGTAAGGTATGACAAAGATATAATTATTATGTCTACTCATAAAGAAAATAGAGAATAATAACCCACGATTGACATTAACAATGCTCCAATGTTGTACACAATAAATGGAGGTTTACATAAATAATTTTGAAATCACAAGATGAAAATTTCCCCTTAATTTATTAAAGTCAAGGGAAACCCAATAATTCATAAATGCAAGTAAATAACTATCGATGCATGCTTTATACTATGAATATTATAAATTCCTCTACTTTTTACTTTTCCTACTAATACTATCTTCCAACATTCTAATTTTCATCATTCATTCTACCGATATTCATCACAAATGAAAAACCTTGGAAACCTGCACATCAATAGTTGTTCCTTATGTGGCAATAGACTTCTTGTTGAAATACTTTGTAACCACTAGATTTTTATTTCTAGAGTCAATTAGGTGTGTATATTCCCAATTTATTGGGTATGTTATTCAAAACACATAACAACTCAATGAATTCCCTTTATAAGAGGAAAATTCATTTCATAAGGTCACTAGTACATAATAACAGATAAGTGACAAAAAATGACCAAAATACACATATAAATGACCACTTTTGATTTGGCGATTGATGGTGGCTAGTTTTCGGTCTATTATCACGCGACAAAAAATGTGGTCATATTTAGTTTGGTCATTTATAGCTTGTCGGCTGGTCATTAATTTGGTCGTATGTTTGGTCATTAATCTGGTCATTGTTTGGTCATTAATATGGTCATATGTTTGGTGATAAGAGACCAAAAATTAGCCACCAAAACTGTCATTTGGTCATTTATATTTGATTTTTGGTCATTTGTTTGGTCGCTTATCTCTCATTTGTTGGTTACTTATCTCTCAGTTTTTGGTCACTAATTTAGTCATTTTAAATGCAAATATTTAGTGATTTTTGTATATAGGTTATGGAGGAATCAAACCACCAATATCCTGCCTGTAAGGCATGTGCTCCTCCATTGAGCTAATACCCTTGAAGTCTCTACAATACTTGCAGAAGTACCAAGCTTACTCATGTACTTTAGACATCATTTGTAGGGATCAATAATTAAATAAATAACATCACACTGTTGATATCTCTGATGCTAAAAATATTGAGAAACATATAACATGATTGATATGAGCTGAAATAACAACAGACTGTTTATATCTATGATGCTAAAAATCTTGAGAAACATATAACATGATTGCTATGAGCTGAAAAGTTGAGGATATCATTCTCCCAATGATAAGGACAGCATAGGGATTAACATATTTATCAACCTTTCTCATAAGTTGAACAAAAAAGGGAAGCACAGAATGCATCACATAAGCCTCATTTCTTATATCCATTTGAAGTTCATTTAATATATGGAAAATGACCTAACTACTCTATAACCATATCTAAATATTAAAGGATATAACAATTCAGGGCATATCTACGGTAAAAGGACTTCATATTGTTGGATAACTTCCATGTACACTATGTTGTCTAGTATACTAGAAAAATCTATTTAAAGAATCATAAATTCAAATGGAAAAGGAAACCAAATAGGAAGAGGATTGAGTTTATTTTCACACCTTTAGGTTGTTCATCCATCTCTCAATTTTCAATACCCTCTAAATGGCCATCCTTTATTTTTCTAGTGCAAGCATTGTGAATAATAACTAGCGGTGGCCATAAAATTAGATCTTTATTGTTTTCCATTTTAAAACTTTGATATTGCTACAATTGGTTCTCTTATTTCTATAATTCTATGAAGAGATTTACTATCCTTGAATGGAGTTGTAAATTGAAATTTCGTTGATCATTTTAAAGGCTCAAGGGGTAGTCATATTTTAAGTGTGTGATGTGAGGATGTATCTGAATCTTTAAAGATGGATCTAAACCTGTCCATTTAGACTTTCAACACATGAGGAGATGAGATAGATGGTAAATGCAGAGTCAATAGTACACCATTTTACTTATTAACAAGGATACAAATGAATGGCATGAAATTTCAGCCCAACCCCCCCCCCCAATCATTGGAAGATTTAATATGGAAGGGGAAGTGGAAAAGAAATAGTCATTAGATATTGTAGTGACTTACCCATTTCAATTCTAGCATCTCGAATTGAGACCACATTATCAACGTTGAGTCCAATGGCCAAATTTGTCCCAATTTGAGAAAACTTCATAGCAAGTTCCTCAAGCTTAGTACATATATATTTTCGCGCAAGTGAAAGAATACAACCAATTGAAGATATTCCTTCAACCATTTCCAACAATGATCTTCGAAGATGCCCTTGAGCAATTTTTTTATCAGTCCTCCAATATTTTATGAAGGGTACTCCAATATTTTATGAAGAAAGTACAACATTCTTCACAAAACCCTTGTCAGATCCAACATGCTTCACATAACCCTTAATGGATTTCAAATTTGACAAAGAAATTTTTTCAGTCTAGAACTATCTTTTGAAGGGAATAAAACTATATTATAGGAATAAAAACGTAATCAGTGTACCAATTATATGCCTACCAAACTAGTTTTCCAAAGATGTGGTAATTCAAGTATAGTGAAATGGTGACTTTGAGAATTCTGAATATATCGTGACTATGCTAATTAACTTCATGGAAATGATCACTCCACCAGTTAGAGTATCAATATTGTATACATCTCAAACTACTTAAGCTAGTATAATTCCTAGATGTACATATCTTAAGTAGATAAGAGGAATTGCACAGAATTTACACTCTTTGAATAGAAGCCATACAAACCCTTTCATGAAAAATTTTAGTAAATCATTTGAAACTGTGCATTAAGTTGTACTCCAATAATAGACAAGATGATCGCAATTACTAAGCACAAATTCTGTGGAATAATGACATATCCCTTTTGGTTTTCCTCCACTCCCAAGTTTTCTGAGGATTGGATGAAGCCCATAATCCAACATGGGAAGCAAGGGCCTTTTTCTCCCACTGAATCATCAATGAATTCATACATATTATCCAATTAGAAATGGAGGCTAATCAATGGTGATTAATATATAAAACCCTAAATTTAATACCATGCAGATTTTAATGATGTTCTCAAGCTTATGCTAATGGTAAACATTAATCACCATGCAAAATTCATTGAATTTTTCCTATAAAACTATGAACAGATAAGTTACAACAGTGAACATCATTATTTCAACTTGGGAGTTCAGGTTAGACAATCATTAAGCACTGCATTTTGCTTAACGTTTTCCCAGGGAATAACATAGATTCTTACCATGGCAAGCTCTGGATGATGATAATATGTTGTATAGTGCCATGCACATCCTTTTTTCAATAGAACTTCCAAAATTTATCATGCAAATCACATAAGTAATGGATTTATCTAATTTTTTTTGGCATCTGGATAGAGGGATTGAATTTTTTAATCCTCAGGAATGAAATGAGTTCATGCTAACCATTATGAAACCCAATATTCCCATTAGAAATGTTGAAATTTTCCTGAATAAAAAAACCTAATTTCTTGTAGATATATGCCACAGTTTGACCATAACAGTCTTGGTCATACACAAGGACTCACAAATATTCTCCCTGCACCAGATTGAGCAGCACCTTCTTTGCCTCCTTCCCATAAAGAATTTGAATTTGGGCGCATCAACTACTCTACAATTTTTTAGACATCTAGAGTTTAGAATTACACCACCAAGTGTCTTGTTAAACGTTAATTTCCAGTTTGCATATTAATGTTGAAAAATAACCAACAAAATCCAAAAGATTCATGTTCAACAACCTCAATTACCTGATTCGATATTTGTGAGCAAGAATGTCTTCATGACCATTACTTGATGCATCGAATACCCTGTTCAAGAACACATATTTCACGTCATGTTGCCTTGTTTGGTAAAACTGAAATGGTGTTAAAAAACAACATGCATCCATATGACATGTTGATAAAAATAGCGATATGTGATTGCAATGATCCACAATACTCAATAGATTAAACATGACTTATTCGGCAGAGTTGTTCTTACTTGAAGGTCCTGGCATGAATTTTTGGGACTAACCCACTGAGATTGTTGTAGGACAAATCCTTGAAATGCAAAAAAGGGGGTAATCCCAAAACTAAACTTGGTATGATTAAACACCTAAATGGGAAATATCCCACATATCCACTCAGAAATGAAGGAAGTATGTATAAATGTATAGAAATGCCACCATAGAGATGTCAGCTAGTGATCCAGGAAATGGCTCATTAATATATAAAACCTTAACTTTATCACCATGCATATTTTAATGATGTTCTCAAGCTTATGCCAATATAAAACATTAATCACCATGCAAAATTGATTTAGTTTTCTTGTAAAACTATGAACATACAAGTTACAACAATGAACATCATGATTTTAACTTTGGATTTCAGGTTAGACAATCATTAAGCATTGCATATTGCTTAAGGTTTTCATAGGGAATAGCGGATATTCTTACCATGGAAATATCTGGATGATGATCATATGCTGTATATTGCCATGCACATCCTTTTTTCAATAGAACTTCCTGAAAAAATGTATCATGCAAAGCACAGAAGTAATGGATTTATCTCATTTTTTTGGCATCTGGATAGAAGGATTAAAGTTTTTAATCCTATGGAATAATGAGTTCATGCTAACCATTCTGAAACCCAATATTCCCCTTAGAAATGCTGAAATTCACCTGAATAAAAACACCTTTGTTGTAGATATATGCTAGAGTTTGACTATAACATTCTTGGTCATACACAAGGACTCGCAGAGATTTCCCCTCCTCTAGATTGAGCAACACCTTCTTTTCTCCTTCACATAAGTAATTTGACTTTTGGGTGCATTAACACCTCTACAATTTTTTAGACATCCAGAGTTTAGAACAGGACAACATGCTCCAACTACAGGGATCCATAGAATTGATATACCACTTCTCCATTACATTTTGTGGATAAATCAACATACTCTTAATTCTCATCAGAGCAAGAACTGCAACAAATCCCACAACAAAACATACTGAGAAAACATACACATCAAAACTAATTAGAGAAAACTCCATAGAACCCTTATGGATATACATCCAATGTGTTATACCTACCTTTTGAGTTTACACCGCTTGCAGAGAGTGCTGCAAAGGTGGTATTCATACCCATAACTGCCATGATACAAAACACACCAAAAAACCACCCCTTATGCATTGCATACCTCATATACCAAGACCAACTGTTATCAACCCAAATGGCACTTCTCCATCCGAGTGCCGACACTTCATATGTTGGCGCACAAAAGGACATTTATGGATTGAAGGTTTCCTAAAACACTTCAGATAGGCATGTTATGAAATACATTCACTATCCACCTAGCTTTCCATTTTTACCTTTTTACATGTTGAATGCTATACGCGACTCTTATCACAGCAACCTGTGTACATACACGACTATTCCTACAGCATATCATGTACTGTACGCGAGGATTGTCATTGCAACCCACATACAGATCTGTACACGGGTTTCCCTTATAGCAACTCACATGTCATATGTAGGTTTCCAGTATCAACACTCACATACATCTTCATTTGACATTAAAATTAATAAAATACGATTAATGGAGATGTGTTAATCCTTAATCATTAACTATCTTAACTGTCTCAACCTCCTCAACCTTTGAAACTGTAATATTTCCTCAAGTATAAATAGAGGCCTTGGGGAGGGAATTAATCAATCATACTTAGAGAGCAAAGTTATGCTGGTGGTATCTATTTAGAATTCTTTGGAGTAGCAGAACTCATAATCGTTTTGTTGCAGAGGAGTCCTTGTTTCAAGCGTTGGGTTGTACACTTATCTTATTCACTATTGTTAATAAAGAGAATCCTTCTTCCAACTTTGTGTTGAGTCACTTTCATGTGTCATGGTTTGATGAATATTTATGATTGAGCACTCTATATATTGTTTATCTAACTTGTCATATATACATGCATAAGTTTGTACTTGGAGGATTTTCTCTTTGCAGGTGAAGGAGGTGCATCCCTGAAAGCTTTAGAGAAGAAGCAGAGCAGGAGAAGTCAAAGCTTGGATCAACCGTCGTTAATCAGGTGAGTCCATTCTATCTTCCTATTTCATTTATGTACTTTAAAGCTGATTGTATGCAAGTTTTAAGAGTACGTTGGTAACCCCAGACCTTCGGTTATAAGGGTGTTTATTCCTGAACAACAGAACTAGCGACTCCGCTAGGGAGCCCAGACTGCTGTAGGTTATTTCTGTTTACCTTTGACCAGTATTTTCCTTGAG
This sequence comes from Pseudotsuga menziesii, assembly GCA_001517045.1. Lineage (NCBI taxonomy): Eukaryota > Viridiplantae > Streptophyta > Pinopsida > Pinales > Pinaceae > Pseudotsuga > Pseudotsuga menziesii. The sequence goes on from LPNX010063795.1 coordinate 321,213, forward strand.
TTTGTGTGTGGTATCTTGTCTTGGTTCATGCTTAGGATAGTGTTTGAAGACCTTGAAAAAATTTCCTTTTTTTTTAGAAAATTTTGTACCTGTACGTGGGTTGCTTTTGCATACAGTCACGTATAGAGGCCTGCGTATGTGGGTTTCTCTCTAGGACAGTCGCGTACAGTACGCGAGTTCCCCTTGTACATAGTAGCGTACAAGCCTTGGCATAGGAATTTTTGGGTTAGGGTTTGCTTGTCCCTGTCCCTCTATAAGTTATGTTTGTTGGTTGCTCTTCCTTATAAACACTGTGCTATCAGTTTGATGACCTTGTTGGCCACACTTTGTGCTTTCTTGTAAAGCCCTTGAGTTTCTTTTGTTTGGATTGTCTTCTGTTTGCATTTTGAAGTGGATTTGCCTATTTGGGTTATAGGTTGAGGTGTTAGTTGTCCAAATCAGTGATCAGGGTTCTGGACATTGTTTTTCCAGTCTATCTTTGTATAATGATTGGGTTGTCACTTACCTTTGTGTGATTTCAGTGATTTCTTGTCATTGTGCCCACCCAAGCTAGGGTTCCAAGTCTTCCCTTGTTGGTTGATTTTTGGTCTTATTAATCCATTTTACTTCACTTTGCTTGCTTTATACAGTTGATTTAATTCAAACATACTCAAGCTTAGTGCATTTAATTGCATAGTAGTCTTTGAGCATTTTAAAAAGTGAAAAGAAAACATTTTCAAGCTTTTGCATGTGATTTTGCATAGAGTAGTTTTACTTTCAGTTTTTAAAATATAATCTCAAAAAACTACAAAAATATAGTCTTAGTGTTCTCTTTATCGTTGCATTTTTCATCAATTTATGTTTACAAAAAAGAAAAAGAAGTTTGCTTTAGTAGTGATAATTTGCTTTGAAAACATACACCTTTTCTTTTACATTTCTTATCGAGTCAAAAAAATCATAGTACTCCACTCCACTTCCTTCTGAGTAAGAAATAGCCCTTAAAATGAACGCAATAATTAAAATTTACTAGTAATTTTTATTTTTTAGGGCCATTCACCTACTAGCTTAGGATAGACTTGTGGGCTAGGAAGTGTAAACTTCCCATAAGTTTTAAAATTCAGACATAGTGAACCATTCAATAGGTAAATCCTTATCTTTATCGATTGTATCTGGGAAGCTCCTCTCAAACGGGAGTCAATCACGAGGCCGTGTGGAGGCATTGGACTGAGGAGATAACCCTCTGATTCCTTGTCAAAACGTAAATCAGGACTTTTACGCATCTAGGGATTCTATCCTAGATAGAGTTTCGGACTCAGCTACCTTGCCCATGCGTATGAGTCAGGCTTGCGACTGTCCCCCCAGACTGTTGGTATAGCTAAGGTATCCTTTAGTCTCTTGATATTTAGGATTATTACCTAGGTAAACCAGAAGGCTATTTCTGGTTCACCTTGGACAAGCTTGGAAGGTAACCCTTGTTGAAAGTGTAGGAGGGCGGTGGTTGATTCCTCCGCTTGTGCCTAAGAACCTCTTCAAGGATGCCAAGTAACTGTTTTTCAGCTTTCTTCGGGAAAGCATATCTTTTACCCTTGCTAACTGTTGAGACTTTAGGAATTTTCGTAGTGAGTGCTCTGTGGTTTGTCTATGTTTAGCCGACCTTAGGGTTTGAATTGTAAAATTTACAATCATGGAGGACCAACCTATCAGAAGGTCATGAAGGTTGCAAAACCTTCCTCCTCTCATCACATCGGAGCCTCCACCTCCACCTCAAAGGCGGAGATTGGACATGGACGGTTCATGTGAACTGGTAGGAGTAAGTGAAGTTCCAGGTGAACCAACACTTGTAGCTAACCGTTTTGATTTTAATACAGTCGAGATAGAAGACTTGCAGGCTGATGAGTTTGCAAGGAATTTTAACACTCCCTTAACTGACTTAAACGATCCTATGATCGTCCAGGTTAGACATTTTGATTCACCTGTTTTAGGTGTCCCTGTGGGTAGGATAATGTCTACTACAAGAGAAAGTTCTTTTGCTTTCACCTCAGCCTTCCCGGCTGAAGAGATACTACCTCCCCTGGTAAATGCCCTTAGATCTAGCATACCTACTACGCCATTAACTCTAGCGAGCCAGGTGGTCCAACCATCAGTTCCCATAATCCTAGCAGGTGCTTCTTGTGACATGGTTACTGGGATTCCCAGTATACCTACTGTTCCTTCCTCCTTTGCTTACACTGCCCAGAGCGGTCCGGTAGGATCCTCGGCTTTTGTCCAAGGATTTCCTTGGAATGGGGAGCATATTCCCCATCCACTCCATGCATAGGTCCATCACCTTCTTATGTAGAAGTGCAGCTTGGAATCACTACTTCTTATGGGCAAGGTTTTCAAACTCTGGTCTCGGCCCTGTTCACGAGCTCTCCCTTTTCGTTATTTAGCGGAGGGATACCTACTCCCTTTTTTCAAACCCCAGTTTTGACTGGGATGGCCCGAACCTCTTATATTGCACCTCCCACACACAATCCTACGGCTTACGGATGGAATCCATTTCAAAGTAATCCATCCACTTTGCAACCGGTGGCAGGGGGCAACCCCACCTTTACATATGGGAATTTGGGGGCAAGTCCCTCTAATCCCCAGACTGGCACTTTTAGTGCTTCGGTATGATCTAAGCTTCCTTTCCTAGCAACGTTAAACTTGCCATATTTTTCTAAGTTGATGAATGACTCGGTGAGGCATGACCCCTCGTGGCCACCTGTTCCCACCAAATTGCCATCGGACATCCCTAAATTCGAGGGCAAAGTTGGTGAAGATTCTGGGGCTCATGCCACCACATTTCATTTATAGTGTTCTTCTAATTCACTGAATGAAGATTCATTTAGGTTGAGGTTGTTCCAAAGAAACTTAATGAACACTACAGCAAAATGGTACATTGAGTTTCCTTCTGCTACGTTTAATAGTTTTTGGGACTTGTCTAGTGCATTTCTTAGCCATTTTCAGCTTCCGGTTCGATACGATTTTGGAACGGACTTGTTATCTACCTTTAGGCAGAACAAGGCTACCCACATCTCGGATCATATCCAGGAGTGGAGGAGGTGAAAGAGACTTATTAAAGCCACTATTCCTCCTGAATTCTTACTAGAGTGGTTCCTTAAATCTCTGTTGCCTTACATATCTAAGGACGTATCCACTTCAGGAGTGACGAATGAAGAAGAAGCCATTCTCAGGGCTCAGCAATTGGATTTGATTTATTCACAATCTAGGATCTTGTATAAGATTATCCCTAAGGCACCGAGGCATACCCACAATGCGGAGAAACCTAATCCTGGACCCCATGCCGATGGCGTGGTTGGGTCCGTAAACTCTCCCATTGTAGAGTCTTTGGCCAAACAACTTCATCATTTGTCCATCAAACATTCTATGGTGGAGGCAGCAAAGGGTGCCCCCTCACCCCCAAGTGCAAATGTTTTTGCATAGACCTCTTAGAAGGGAAATCAGCAGCCCGACGGGAAGAAGAAGAGAGGAAAGAAAGGGGAGGGAAATCAAAACAAGCAGAAGCCCGCGAACAATGCTGATGGGGGAAAGAAAGAAAAGAAAAAGGTCAAATTCCCGTGTAAGTTGTGCCACGAGGATCACCTCACTCACCTTTGTCCCCTTATGGAACAAGCCCAGAAGCTGCTTAAAGCTCAACAACCAGCTGTCCTAAAGGATCCATTTCCCCAAGGGCAGAACTCTACTTCAACTTCTAATGTAGCAGGGGGCATTCCAGGTGCCCCTGATCCTAACTATATCAACATGGTTCGATCTTCAACTTTGCTACAGACTAGGAATAAAAACTATGAGAAAGAGACTTCTGAGAAGGGTAATTCTATAGGTGAAACTTCTAACCCTCTCACTATCAAGAAGCCTGCTGAAACTATGCCTAAGATACCGAAAGGTGTCTCTAAGAAGACCTTACATAACCCTAATGATAGGGCTGCTTCGAACTACTCCGTGGTTGAAGACTTAGCCCAAACCCCGTGTGCAATGTCAGCTTTAGAGGTGCTACAGAGCTGTCCCGCCCAGCGGGATGCACTCTTAGCAGCCTTAGGTAGCATGGACTCATCGAGTCTCATGGAGAAATTTCACTTGTTAGATGTTAAAATTCACCTACCTTACCATGTAGCCTTATCAATAGATGCCATCCATGGTGGAAAGACCATTGGAAGGGCAGTTGTTGATGAGGGTGCTTCTACATGCGTTATGTCCTTGTCATGTTCGAAAGCTCTCGGATCCCCAGAGCTGGTCCCGTCAAACACTTTGCTTACTACTTTCGATGGAAGGTCATCTATCCACATGGTGTCCTACCGGCTTTTGAGATAAAGCTAGTAGGGAAAGCAGTTTCTGTTGAAGTGGAAGTGATTGATGCACCTTTGGACTATAATTTACTTCTGGGAAGGAGATGGACTTATGCCATGTCCGCTATTGCGTCAACCGTCTTTCGGGTGGTAGTTTTTCCACACAAAGGAAAGTTGGTTACTATTAACCAACTTGATTTTACTCAAAAAGGATGCATGGAGTCTAATGAGTCCACTATGCCATTGGTTGATCAGGTCAAACCTACTGCACAGAGCTTGGGGGCTGGAATGTACGCATCACTGATGGGTACATTTGATCTTCCAGCCTTGATTAACTATATTGGTTCTACTAGTGTGGGGAATTCCATAGCCACGGTTGTTGATAGGACTGATCCTTGGGTTCTCCCTTCCCCCCATGAACTGAAAGTGCCCCTATCGGTAGTGGAAGTAGCTTACAAAGCTATCACCCAAACCACTGTTGATCCCATTCCAGACCCTCTCACAGTCTCAGAGGATCTGGAAGAAGTCTATTTGCTTTCTTTGGTAGAAAACTCTTCGCACTCTACGGACTGTTTATATATGGTTTTACCTTCTGATGAAGCCATTCTGGAAGCCTTGAGCAGAAGTGATAAGATCTATGAAGATCTTCATCATCGATCATATTTTCTTCCAGAGCTAAGCAGGATAGAAAATCAAGAGTTTCATATGAGACTATCAAATGATGTTGGTACACCCATCAATCCCTTACTCAGGGAAGGAATGTTTGCCAAGGGGAATTGGAAAATATTTCCACTACTATCCCTATCAACATCTCTGTGAATCCAGATGTCGTGGAAAATATATATATAGGTGAAAATTGATCTCTTGAGGAGATTGCCATCTATACAACCTTGTTTAAGGAATTCCGTGATGTCTTTTCCTGGTCATATGAGGAGATACCAAGCATTGATCCATCGATAGTTGAACATGAGATCCAAACATACCCTGATGCCAAACCTGTTCGGTAAAAGTTAAGACCTGTTAACCCACGTAAAGTGGTTTAGGTTGTGAAGGATGAAGTTGAAAAGCTATTGAAATATGGTTTCATTTATCCCATAGCTTTGACAGAATGGGTATCCAATCCTATTCCTATTGATAAGAAGCAAGGGACCATACGCGTCTGTATTGAATTCAGAGATTTGAATAAAGCTTGTTCTAAGGACAACTATCCCACGCCATTTATAGACCAGATTATAGATGCTTGTGCGAGAAGTGAAGTGTTCTTGTTTATGGATGGTTTCTCCGGATACAATCAAATTCAAATAAAACCGGAAGACCAACATAAAACTGCTTTCATTTGTCCTTGGGGTACCTTCGCATACAAAAAGATGCCCTTTGGATTGAAAAATGCTGGGGAAACCTTTCAACAGGCTATGAACTTTTCCTTCCACGATATCAAAGCCATTGTTGAGCCTTACCTTGATGATCTTCCTGCACATTCTCACAAGAGGATTGACCATCCAGATCACTTACGGTTGATATTTGAGCGATGCAGATACTATAAGATCCGCTTGAATCCCCACAAGTGCGTGTTCTGTGTTGAGTCAGGGAGATTGATCGGATTCATTGTCTCTAATAGAGGCATCCAGTTGGATCTAGTAAAAGTAGAGACCATTGTAAATCTGCCTCCTCCTCATTCTATCAGGCAACTTCAAAGCTTGCAAGGCAAGTCTAATTTTCTTCGATGTTTTATCGTTAACTATGCCAATATTACCAAGAGTGTCATGCGCCTGCTAAAACAGGACACCCCATTTGTATGAGATGAAACTGCACAACTCGCTTTCGAGGCATTGAAAAAAGCTTTGTTGTCGGCACCTTTACTACGTCCGCCAGATTACTCTAGGTATTTTATATTGTATCTGGTCGCGTCCAAGTCAACCATTGGGGTATTCCTGGTCCAGGAAGATGATAAGCTCCAGGAGCATGTCATTTACTATCTTAGCCGTGCTTTGGTTGGCCCCAAACTCAGGTACTCCCACGTCGAGAAATTGGCTTTAGCAGCTGTCTATGCTATTCAGAGGTTACGTCACTACATTTTGCTGAGGACTACAACAGTAGTGGCGGATGTGAATCCCTTTCAGTATGTTTTGTCCTGACGGATTGTTGGGGGAAAATTCAACAAATGGATAGTCATTCTCCAAGAGTTTGACTTGGATATCCAGTCTGCTAAGTCTAAAAAGTCCGTAGTTTTTGTTGAGCTTATACCAGAATTTCCAACAGAAGAAGATGTAGTCATTGAAGATGACTCGTTCCAGATGAGCATATCTTCTTGATATCCACCTTTGATCCCTGGTACGAAGATATACTTATATATCTCTAGACTTTGAAGTATCCTGCGGCTTCTGCATGGGAGGAACGACGTAAATTACGCTTTCATTCTAAGAACTACCTCATCATAGGTGATACTCTATATCGAAGAGGGGTAGATTCCATTTTGCGTCGATGTCTTACCCATGAGGAAGCAGAGATGGTCCTGAATGAATCCCATAGTGGAGCATGTGGGGGTCATTTATCTAGGTTAGCAATGGCCCAGAAGATACTACGTGTCGGTTATTTCTAGCCCACAATCTTCAAAGATTGTGTGGAAGCGGTGAAGCGCTATCATCCTTGTCAGCTTTACACCAGAAAAATGCGGTCACATCCTACTCCATTGTTTCTCGTTGTCTCGATGGGCCCCTTTATGAAGTGGGGAATCGATTATGTGACATGTAACCCAGCCTCAGCTGGGGGACATAAATATATCATTGTTGTTGTTGACTATTTTACGAAATGGGCAGAGGCAATGCCTACCTTTAAAGCCGAAATGAAACTGCAGCTTTCTTCGTATTCAATCAGATTATAGCACGGTTTGGCATACCCAAGGTGATTGTCACTAACCATGGCAGTCATTTTCAAAATAGCATGATGACAGAACTGACCACTATGCTTGGATTCAGACAAGAGCATTCATCTTCATATTATCCTCAAGTAAATGGTCAGGTTGAGGTTGTAAACAAGACTTTGAAGACTACCTTCAAACGTACAATTGATGCAGCCCGTTCTAACTAGCATATCATGTTATACCCTGCTCTTTCGGCGTACCGAGCTAATGTAAAAACGGCTACGAGTTTCTCCCCTTTCCAACTCGTTCATGGAGTGGAAACCGTGACCCCAGTTGAATGTGAAATCCCATCCTTGAAAATAGCTATTCATGTGTTACCCGATACGACAGAGCTTGAAGAATGTCTGGTACACTTAGAACGCCTTGATGAACAGTGTAGAGATGCACTAACTACTAATCAAGCTCACAATAATAGGGTCAAAAACCAATATGATAAGTCGGTCAAACCTCGTATTTTCTCTGAAGGGGAACTTGTTTTGCTTTGGGACCAAGACAAAGAACCCCTGGGGGCAGGAAAATTCAAGGCCATGTGGTTAGGGCCTTATGTCATGTCGAAGGTCTTAAAGAAGGGCACATATGAGTTAATTGATTTTGATGGGAATAAGCTGCCTGAGCCTAGAAATGGGCTCTACTTGAAAAAGTACTATGCTTAGGCTTAGTGCTTTTTTGTATTTTATTGTATGTATTTTTACGTACATTAGTTTGTCGGTTTTGTTTTTTATACCATCTACTGGTTGTTGCAGATGTCTTCAGAGAGGTACATAGGTTTCGCTGATGGTGCCAGTCGCCACACTTGTAATCTAGACTCAGCAGCATGGGTCATTTATTCTCCCTCAGGACAGTTAGTTGCCTCAGGAGGTGCTTTCTTAGGTCCTGCTTCTAATAATGTTGCTGAGTATAGGGCTGTAATTGAGCTTCTATGGGATGCTTTGTCACGTGGTATCACCCAGCTGGAAGTCCGACTGGACTCTCAACTGGTGGTTTCCCAGCTCAATCAAGCTTATCAGGTGTGGAACCCTATTCTATTACATTAGTTCATGCAAGTTAGGTTATTGTAAAGAAATTTTGAATTTATTATATTCAATCACATTCCAAGAAATCAGAATTCATTAACTGATGCATATGCTAATTACATTTTGGATTGGCATCTAACACACATTTCATAAAAATATACAACATGCATATAAAAAACACTTGTAAATAAACCGACGATATATATATATATATATATATATATATATATATGTGTGTGTGTGAATATCTGTTTATAGATAGGTCGAGTCTCTGATCCTCAGATCCAGCCATCACTATATAATATACAAAAATATACAAAATGTGGATCATAGTCCATCAAAATGTCCTAGATCTAAGCAGGACCACCCTGGTCACTTGGACCACCTTAGTCCCCATGGTCTCTCTGTACTCTAGCTTCCTCAGCCTCTTCAGCTTTCGCAACCTCCCCAGCATCTATGTACATTAAAACTACTCTGTCCACCCTCCTCAAAAGGCATAACCAGACAGGTGGAACTCCAACCACAAACTCCTGCATGATGGCCAGGATATGCTCTATCCGCAAGGTGGGCACTCTCTGGGTAAGCCTGACCAGCTTCCCCTCCAGAACCCTAATAAGCCCCTAGTCTTTGCCTAAGACAGGACGAAAAAACATACGTGGATACCCCTCAAGGAAAACCGGTCCAATATCTGCATTTTGACATGTTTACAGGATTAGAACTCTTTTACATATGTATATATCTATATATTAAAATTCATAAAAAATTAAAAAACTTGAAAATTAAAAAATTACCTAGCTCTCCCCATGCTCCTCTTGGAGGGAGGACAAGGTTTGGATCACCTTGAAAATCCATCCCGGCATACAGAAATTGCTCCAATGCTGGTAACTATCGCTCCCACCAAACGTAGAATTCATCATCGTATACACTCTGCACTGAGCCACCTCCTCCTTGGCAGAGGAATATATCTCCTCATCTTCTCAGCCTAGGCTGATGTGGAGATCGTACTGGTAGGGGTATTGCAAGGCTTAACCTTGGCACTCTCTCGAAGAAGAAGGAAACCAATATGCTAGAATACCCAAAGTTCTTTCGCCTTCCTCTCTTGAAGTCAAAGAGTTGTTTTCTCAAAATTGGGACAACTCCTGAACACCAATCATATAGGGCACCCTGCATACAATCCACTGCCAACCTCATTTGGGTTCATGTAGCTAGATGGAGTGAAGATGATCTCGCAACCCTAACTATGGTACTTTCCAGTATCTGTAGTGAAAGATCACGTATATGTGCAATGGGGATGCAACTCCCTCTCTTTTGGGTACCTGGTGCGCAGTACACATCAATGTAATTTTGGACACTCAAAGGATCACCGCCTCTGTCGGTGCCCTCTAAGTTGACTGGTGATCCTCGTCGTGACAGACCGGCAATAAAATATATGTCCTCTGAAGTAATTTCCAAAGTCTTACCTTGTAGGTCAAACATCCCTAAATCATGGTCCCAATAATTTATCATGAACTCTAGCAAGAGGACATTGGCCCGCATGGGTGATGTTCAAAATAATTTCAACAACCCACTCGTTCGTAAAACATGTATGGTGGGGGCACTTTGGAGTGCTTCTTGGTCCATATCCTCGTGCTCATGCTCCCTCCATTCAAGCACCATCTTCACACCTAGCAACACAATCATTATGAACCTTTAGTGGCATATAAAAATTCAAAATTTTGATCCAAAATATTACTTTTTCCCTTCACGTAGTACACACGACTGTCCTTCAGGGAAAATCACGTACAGAATGCGTGTGCGCGAGTTTCAATATAGTGAACCCACGTACACAGCATGCCTTGCTTTAAGGTGCTTAAAAACATAAAATTTGGACTCAAATTTAAAAATTGCTAGGATCAAATTGAAGAGCTCGGGGTGTAGGCTTACCTGCAACTTGCAAAATTGGATTTCGTCCACCAGATTGTCCACACCGATGGAATGAAGGTAGAGGTAAAAACTTGCTTCTTATGGTTAAAATTCAAATGGTGAGTTTTATTTTAGTTTTTGAACTATTTATAGAAATTATATTTCTAAAGTGGGTTTTTTCCTATAGTTCGAAATTTATTTAACTAATACCATATCTTTTTTGGCCTTGTAACAGGTTTTTCATCATTCTAAAGTGTTTTTTGCTCCTATAGGGTGGTTTTTGTCATTTCTACTGCATTTTTGCCTCTATACTTAATCCATTTTCAACTTAGCAATCAACATTTTTAACCATAGAATATGGTATTTTAAACCATTAGTTCCCTGTCTGTACCATTGTTCTTCCGTGGAGAGGACCTTCCTCTCATGAGTATCCTCATTTAGAACCTATGTTGTCTTTTGATACTCATGCTGCAGTTGTCTCAGGTAAAGGGGTATCCTCTTAGCTATTTTTCATGCTAAATGGAGCCTCGTTTTGGTCTCTTTTTACAAGCTAACCTTTTATAGGATTCCCCGCTCTTATGGAGTTTATTTAGGCCTAGGTATGACTCCTTAAAAATAGACTTGATTGTCGAGTTAACTTGTCTATTCAAGTTCATTAAGAATATGTGAATGGGCATCCGCATTGGTGGTAGGTTATCTCTTTCTTGGACCATGTGGAATAACACGAGAAAGGATCCCTCTCTTTTCTACTGAATTGAGAAGAGTATTCTCAGGCATAGGTTTATCACTTTTCCGAACATGAGGGACTAAATTTATGGAAAAGGAACTCCCGGTATGAGCTTAGTTTTCTCTTTTTCATGCTCTGGACCTAAACATGAAAAAGATTCTGAGTGTACTTTGTGTCTTTGTCATGCTCGTTAAACACTAAAGAACAAAGCATCGAGTTTATTGTTGTAAGCCCCATTTCTCGTACTCAAATGGATCTTTCTGAGTGATCTTTCTTTCCTTCACACTCATAAAACTCAAGCTATTTATGCTGTTTTTGAAGGAGCATTGGGTAGGTGGTAATTTAACCTTTTTCGGACCTTCCTGACTAAGTACAAAAAAGGTTCACCTTTTCTTCTACGAAAGTTAAGAGAGTTCTTCTGTGGTATGTTTTATACTTTTCCAGCCTCAGGAGATTAAATTGGATGAAAAAGGAACCCCCTAGAGTCTTCTTTGGAGTTTTCAGACTCTCTAAATGTGAAAACATCGACTGAGCATGTACTAGTTCGGGCTCATTAAATCCACGAATTAGTGACACTATCAAGCATTATTCCCTCTTCTCTTCAAGCTTGTTAAAAAATGAAGAGAGACCCGAGTTTACTTTCCTGGACTCATTAAAATTTAACAAGGAAGGTAAGGAAGAAGTTTTCTCTTGTTTTCAGTTAGTGGCAACATGTCATCCTTGAACATAGCACTCTCTATTTTTTCCGATACCCATGTCTTAGTGTTCACTTTCAGTTCAGCTATTACTTCGAGTTTATTACTCCTCCTCTTGTCCGTTCTACCTGGGGAATCTGATCATGTCTCCTACATGACAGATAGGTCTAGTTGTTCTATCTATAAAGTTAAAAGCTGCCTTGGGTCATCTCTGTGTCGTGCTGACTGTTCAAGGACTTAACTCAATGTCTGATCTCTATCTTGATCCCATCATTGTCATATCTATTATCTCTTGTGTCTCCCTTCCTTTGCCCAGTTCCTAGTCACTCTTGTGATCCGTTAGAGGATCTCTTGCCTTCCTGATCACAGTATGGTTTCGTTTCAGCACTTCCTGATGACGAAGACCTAGAGTTTTGACGTTTGTACCTCTAGATTCACTTTCATCATTGGTGAATTCCTTTGCTTCAGTTGTCAATTATCACCTATTGATTGAGAAACTGTTGAATCCTCTCCATGTTCGACTTCAACCTACATATATTCACATGGCTTGGATTGTACTGGTTCTTTGGGATTGTTTATGAAGACCTTGTTTCCCTCACTATGGAATAAGTTGCGCAAGATTATGTTCTACCTGTGTACACATCTTCTAGATCTTTGAAGACTCATCATGATTGTATATTGTGGCTTTGATCTACCTTTGTAATATACGTGGTCTTGTACCCATATTATATGATGTAATCAAACATTTGTAAAGGAGATAGTGTTCCAGTATATTGAACATAGCATCCTTATATATGACTTTGTATATGACATTATTATGTATTTGTTTCAGGTACTACCTCTGCTCCACTGGATTTTTGAGTTCTCCAAAGATAAAGATTATAATGTATTTCGGCCATCTCTTCCCTCTGACCTCACACATTAGGGGGCATCTTTTATCAACCCAAATGGAACTTCTCCGTCCAAGTGCCGACACTTCATATGTTGGTGCACAAAATGACATTTATGGATTGAATATTGCCTAAAACACTATAGATAGGCATGTTATGAAATACATTCACTATCCACCTAGCTTTCCATTTTTACTTTTTTACATGTTGAATGTTGTATGCAACTCTTATCACAGCAACCCGTGTACATACGTGACTCTTATCATAGCACCCCACATACATACGTGACTATTCCTACAACATATCGCATACTGTACGTGAGTATTGTCATTGCAACCCACGTACAGATCTGTACGCGGGTTTCCCTTATAGCAACTCGCGTGTCATACGCCGGTTGCCAGTATCAACACTCGCATACATCTTCATTTGACATTAAAAATAATAAAACATGATTAATGGAGATTTGTCAAGCCTTAATCATTAACTATCTTAACTGTCTCAACCTCCTCAACCTTCGAAATTGCTCTATTTCCTTAAGTATAAATAGAGGCCTTGGGGAGGGCATTAATCAATCATACTTGGAGAGCAAAGTTATGTTGGTGGTATCTATTCAGAAGTCTTTGGAGCAGTAGAACTCAGAATCCTTTGGTTGCAGAGGATTCCTTGTTTCAGGCATTGGGTTGTACACTTATCTCATTCACTATTGTTAGTAAAAAGAATCATTCTTCCAACTTTGTGTTGAGTCACTTTCATGTGTCATGGTTTGATGAATATGTATGATTGAGCACTCTATATATTGTTTATGTAACTTGTCATATATACATGCATAATTTTGTACTTGGAGGATTTGCTCTTTGCAGGTGAAGGAGGTGCATCCCTGAAAGCTTTGGAGAAGAAGCAGAGCGGGAGAAGTCAAAGCTTGGATCAACTGTCGTTAATCGGGTGAGTCCATTCTATCTTCCTATTTCCTTTCTGTACTTTAAAGATGATTGTCTACAATTTTTAAGAGTACGTTGGTAACCCCAGACCTTCGGTTATAAGGGTGTTTATTCCTGAACAACACCAACACATTCTCATTCACAGTTGTAGAGGAGGAACAATGAAGTATAGGAAGGAAGAAGAAGAGAAAGAATTTTTGGATATATGTATTGGGCACTAGATAAAAAAAAAATCCTCATTAGAATGAATACAGAGGAGGAACATGAACAACAAACATTTTATCCCCGCATCTTTTGAGGACTGCAATGAGCAACAACAACACCATGCCATTATCAATTACCCCCAAAACGTGAAATGACAACAAGCAAACACAAACATGGAAAAATTAAAATCTCTCATTCCCTTCTTCCTTTTCCTCGATAACTATTGGTTTTATTTATCACATTCAATTTCCCAAATTCCCTTGGATAGCTCGTGCTTGCAAGGATATTTGAGCCATTTCACGCTTGCAAGGATATTTGAGCCATTTCATCTCCACCATCCACAACAACGAAAAAAACCATGAATAAAATAAAAACACAATATGTAATCAAGAAAAAAAAAGAAGGAAAAAAAGAAGGAAAAAAACCCAAAGGACTAAACATCGTTGCCATTCTGGATGAAGTGGAGACTCAACATGAAGCGCAATCCCAATATTTGACAGTTTCAATTTATGTCCACGGACACCAATATCGTCACCATGTTTAGAATTTCCTGAATTCCAACTCCATTTACTCTTCTTAGATGGGTCTTCAAACATCTTCTTAGATTCTCTCTCCAAATCCAAGGTCTTGTTTCCCTATGGGAAATGACACATTAAGGAAGAGAATGGTCATATTTCCTATGAGTACCATCATCCTCCTTTTCATGATCTTCCTCAGCCTAAAATTCAAGGAAATGTCTAAAGTATTAAATCAGTTTTGTTTAATTATGTGACTACTTTAGAGTCTAGCTTGGTTTTATTATGTTTGTAATATTTCAATAACTGTAGAAGTTTTTTACAAAGTTTTTTTAAGGAGGGTTCACCGCCAATCTGAGGGTTGAGGCATTATCTATCAGTTTCTATATTTGGATTGCAGTAGTGGCAGGCATGTGTTTTGATAGAATATGGTGAAAGTTAGAGAAATCATATGAGACCGTTATCTTGAGATGTGATGGACAGGTTGTCTTTTTTGAAATAGAACTTTTTAAGGCCCCAATGGGATATGTATGGAATGCTTCCTTAAAAATTGTATTATTTCGACATCAAAGCAACAAATATATCGCATCTTTATCTCAATCCATGTTAGAAATGGGTGTCATTTAAACAATCAATTTGTAACTGGTGAAAAAAAAGAGATTTGTATATAAACCTGTAACATGTGTTGACATTCTTGCAATATATTTGCAGCACCAAGAAGCATAATGGCATGCTCGTTGTCTCCACAAGAATGCATTTTCCTAGGGTTCTTACTGTCGCGCTCCCACTCAACCTCCTCTTGCATTTTTTTTCAAATACCAAAAACCTTATGAATAAATCACATAAATAAATAAAGAACACATCTCTAAAAATACAGCCAATATATATTCATCTGGAAAATCTTATGAATAAATCACATAAATAAATAAAGAATACATCTCTAAAAATATCACCAATATATATTCATATGGAATCTATTATGCACATGTAAGGATATACAACTTCATCCCATGAAGGTACATGGTGGAGTGATTGTACCCATTTTCACACAAATACACGCTTTCACCCCACCACCTTCATAGAAATGCATGCCATGTTTACTAAAATTCCTACCCTCATGAGAGAATATTCAACCCCATCCTGATGACATAATATTAACTTAATCTATTGTATTCATACTGGTTGTACCCTTTAGTCCCACTGGCCTACTTTTGTGGTCATTCGTTGGAAATTAATAAAAATACCTTATCTTATTTTATACATACAAATATATCAGATTGCTGGAAGCATCAATATCAATATTCTTTTCACATCCATTATCATAATGTAAAAACCTACTCTAAATAATCACAAGCCCATAATCATCTTAATCTTAAATATAATAAGTATTAAATTCCTCGAGTAAACAATTCCCATAATTTTATCCTATAAATCCCAATATTTCGGCACGTAGAAGTATCAAGTTACAAAATCCATATCCACATATAATTATTCTTGGGTAAAATTGTGCAGTGGATAGTCACAATTCTGCATTAAATTCCATCTATACAAAATGTTCCACTATAACAATAGATACTGTGGAGTTGGCCTATGTAGTAACTGAGTTATCAGTAGAATGGGACACCATGCTCTAACTACAGGGATCCACATAATTGATATCGCAATTCTCCATTACTTTGTGTGGATCAATCAACAGACTCTTAATGCTCATCAAAGAAACAACTGCAACGAAGCTCACAACAAAACTTTCTGAGAAAACACACCCATCAAAACTCATTAGAGAAAACTCCAAAGAACCCTTATGGATATACATCCAATGTGTTATACCTACCTTTTGAGTTTACACTGCATGGGGAGAGTGTTGTAAAGGTGGTATTCATACACATAACTGCCATGATACAAAACACACCCAATAACCTCCCCTTATCCATTGCAGACCTCGCATACCAAGACCAACACATTCTCAGTCACAGGTGCAGAGGAGGCACAATGAAGTATAGGAATGAAGAAGAAGATCAAGCATTTTTGGATATATGTATTGGGCATAAGACAAGAACAGTCCTCATTAGCATGAATACATAAGAGGGGCATGAACATAAAACATGTTATCCCCACATCCTTTGAGGACTGCAATGAGAAACAACAACACTGTGCAATGATCAATTATCCCCGAAAGGTGAAATGATAGAAAGCAAACAGAGGCATGGAAGCATTAAAATCTCTCATTCCCTTCTTCCTTTTCCTCCATAACTGTTGGTTTTATTTATCACATTGAATTTCCAAAATTCCCCTGGATAGCTCATGCTTCACGCTTGCAATGAGATTTGAGCCATTTCATCTCCACTATCCACAAGAACAAAAAAAACCATGAATAAAAGAAAAACACAATATGTAATCAATAAAAAATAGAATGAATCCAACCTGAAGGACTAAACATTGCTGCCATTCTAGATGAAGTGGAAAATCACCATGAAGCTCAATACCAATATTTGACAGCTTCAATTTATTTCCACCGACACCAAACTCATCACCACGTTTAGAATTTCCTAAATTCCAACTCCATTTACTCTTCTTAGATGTGTCTTCAAACATCTTCTTAGATTCTCTCTCCAAATCCGGGGTCCCGATTCCCTATGGACATTGGCACATTAAGGAAGAGAATGCTTAGTATTGCCTATGAGTACCATCATCCTCCTTTTCATGATCTTCCTCATCCTGAAATTCAGGGAAATGTCTAAAGTCTTAAATCATTTTTTTTAATTATGTGACTGCTTTAGACTCTAGCTTGGTTTTATTATGTTTGTGATATTTCAATAACTGTAGAATTTTTTTACAAAGTTTTTTTAAGGAGGGTTCACCGCCAATGTGACGGCTGAGGCCTTATCTATCAATTTGTATATTTGGATTGCAGTAGTGACATACATGTGTTTTAATAACATATGGTGAATGTTATAGAAATAATACGAGATAGTTATGTTGAGATGTGATGGACCCCAATGGGATATGTATGGAATGCTTTCTTACAAGTTTCAATATTTCAACATCAAAGAAACAAATAGATCACATCTTTAGCTGAAGCCATGTTAGAAATGGGTGTCATTTAAAAAATCAGTTTGTAACTGGTGAAAAAAAGAGATATGTATATAAACCTGTAACATGTGTTGGAATTCTTGCAATATATTTGCAGCAACAAGAAGCTTAAGCATAGTGGCATTCCCATTGTCTCCACAAGAATGCATTTTCCTAGGTTTCTTTCTCTTGCGTTCCCACTCAACCTCCTCCTGCAATTTTTTCAAATACCAAAAACCTTATGAATAAATCATAGAAATAAATAAAGAACACATCTCTAAAAATATCACCAATACATATTCATCTATAAAACCTTATGAATAAGTCACATAAATAAATAAAGAATGCACATCTCTAAAAATATAACCAATATATAGTCATCTGGCATATATTATCCATATTTCAGGATATACAACTTCATCCCATGAAGGTACATGGTGGAGTGATTGTACTCATTTGCACACAAATACACACTTTCACCCCACCATCCTCACAGAAATGCATGTCATGTTTACTAAAATTACTACCCTCATGAGAGAATATTCAACCCCACCCTCATGAAATAATATTCACTTAATCTATTG
This sequence comes from Pseudotsuga menziesii, assembly GCA_001517045.1. Lineage (NCBI taxonomy): Eukaryota > Viridiplantae > Streptophyta > Pinopsida > Pinales > Pinaceae > Pseudotsuga > Pseudotsuga menziesii. Next base: position 338,977 of record LPNX010063795.1, read on the forward strand.
TATTCATACTCGCTGTACCCTTTAGCCCCATTGACCTACTTTTGTGATCATTCTTTGGACATTAATAAAATTATCTTATCTTATTTTATACATCCAAATATATCAGATTGTTGGCAGCATCGATCTCAATATTCTTTTCACATCCATTATCATCATGTAAAAACCTACTCTAAAATAATCACAAGCCCATAATCATATTAATATTAATCTCAAGTAAACAATTCCCATAATTTTCACCTATCATTCCCAATGTTTCAGAACCTATAAGTATCAAGTTACAAAATCCATATCCACATAAAATTATTCTTGGGTCAAAAATGTGTATTGGATAGTCACAATTTTGCATTAAATTCCATCTATACAAAATGTTCCACTGTAACAATAGATACTGTGGAGCTGGCCTATGTAGATTTAAATATCAAGATTAATACAAGGTCACTTCTAGATTACAGTCTTGCTGTGCCCCTGCTCAACAGCCTTTTAAAATCATTATTTCATCAAACAAAATCCCATTTTGTTTGATGAAATGTTTAAATTTTAAAGGGATAAGTTCGGCTACTGAAAGGAAGATTTTTCCTTGGCTACTGATTGATTGAAGTTCAACATTTATGAACAACCTTTGCAAGTTATATTAGATCAATGAAATCGCTGCCTTTGAATTACTGGTCTGGATGAACTTTGACTAGGAAGATTGATTTATGAGTATTCATGGTTTTTATGCTCACTGTTGTCTATCCTAGTTTTGCATGTTCCTTTGAATAATACACATTGGTTTAGTCGATTTCATTTTTATAAATATTAATGAGGTTGTTTAACATAGTGTTCATGCCAAGTAGAGCGATGGTGATTAAAATCTTAAGCTTTGGGATTATGTTTAAGCTTGGACACATGATTTACATTGTCACATCCTAAGGTTCATTAACCATGGGCTACGTTAATATTGACTTGCATTTGACAATATGTAAAGGGTCCAGTTTTAAACTATATGGTTTATCATTGTTCACCACCTTTGATGAATGGATCGAACATAAGGTTGAGGTCGCGTATATTATGGTTGTATTGGAAGTGATTCATGGCACGAGTCACATTTATCACCATTTCAGAGTGTTATTATGACACTCATTCTTACCTTGTCCTCCACGTACATACTCCCTGTCGTGGCTGTCCACCATTGAAGCACTTGTAACTACGTACACCTCGCGCTCTCTGGTCCTTTAATGCAGGCTAGATGGGGTTAACATCACTCTTTCGGGGTTTCGACCGTCATTTACGATTATCACTCCGAGTAGTGATGGATCTGATCATGTCGAACCCGCAAGGGTTTCCCCTGTATTTACCCATGGCTCACCCTTTGCATTTCTTACTGTTGCTAAGTCTCGGTTCCAAGTGCTCTCAACCTACTCTTCTGTCGTTGATTCAGTGGTGGCGAGTGCTTGGTGCATGATTTCGTATTCACAAACGATCAGCGATGGCTCCTGTTGTGAGAGTTGAACCTTACGAGTTAACCCTATTGGATTCGAACCCTGGGATTTTGCAGAAAGTTAGGGACGTCGGGTGGTTTCCATTCTTAGAGAGTTTTTCTGATTCCAATCCAGAAGTCACCAGAGTATTCGCATTGTCCCTGGTAAATTATCAAGCTGAAGTTGGAGATTTGTGTTTTCGAGTTGATGAGAGGTCGGTTGCGAATGCAACAGGTCTCCCTCTGTCCGGAAAAAAGTGGTTCAAGTATCAGAGGATGGAGCTTACGGAATGGAGAAGTTTGCTGAAAAACCTGACGCAAGATGTGTCCTTTCGAACAGGGGTTGCACGTAAGTATTTCTTGAAAGATTGGCGCCCTGTGCTCGATTTAATTCATCGTTATTTAACTTGCGAAGGTAGGTTGTCTTTGGCCTATGTGTATCACCTTCGTTTGATGGCTGCTTTCATAGGATTTCCCATCAATCTCCCTTACTATCTTCTACACAATCTGTTTAAAATGTCAAACGCCATTAAGAAGGGACCAAAACATGTAAGTCACAGTCTGTTTCACCACGGGTTAGTGCGTATGTTAATAGAGAATAAATTAATGAAATCTGGTCGCTCATGGGAGCAATTCATAGAGGCAAATGGTTTCTCAGGGTTCTGTCATTGTATGTTTGATAGCCCAGATGATTGTAATAAACACAGGGTTTCAGGTTCGACTCCTCTGAGTAAATCTACATTAAACCCTAAGAGTGCAAAACCCTCTCAAGCACCTGTGTGTAATTCAAAGGATGATTCCCAGGCCTCTTTACAGTCTCGGCGTGTAAAGAAATCTCCAACCCTGTCGCCCGTCACTCCATCAAACAGTAGCGAAAAAGCTGGAAACCGTCGGGGAAATTTACCTAAGACCAAGTTGGGTAGAAGGTTAACCAGGAGCATGTTGAAGGCCAAGGTGGCACAAAACCGTGTGAATGATAAACTTTTAGTCGAAACCGTTGTAATTGATGACAAGGAAAATGTTACTCGTCCGCCTGTTAATGATGATGTGGTTCACTGTGAGTTTGTTGCTAATCTAGCTAAGCAGAGTAACCCTGCGATAGTTGAAGATATCTTTGAAACCCCTTCTCTGTCTGTAGAGGTTCAGCCTGTTGAGCCTGGTGTCGGTGTCACTTTTGATGGTGATAGTCATCCATCAGTCGATAAGAAAGTTCAGGAGGTTCAAGCTGATTGCATGATTGACTCTGTGGAAAAGGAGAATTTTGTTAAAACAACCTCGGACGTTCCTCGTGTAATTGGGGAAACTTTTCAGCCACTGTTCATTAGCTGTCTGTTGGACAGGGTTCACCGAATGGAAGAAAAGATGAACGAGATAGTGGCGAGTCGTGACTTGTTAAAAGTTGATAATGCAGGGTTAAAAGTAAAAGTCGACGAGAGCAATCAGCATCTTTCACGATTAAGGAATCACAAAAACAAACTTATAAGGAGAGCCCTTAAATTGCAGGATGCGAATGAGAAAAGTGAGGAAAAGCTACGTGAGCTCAATGCTCAGATCGCCTTAATGCAGTTTAAAGCTCCTTCACCAAGTCAATCTAGTGGAGTTAACATTCAAGTTTTCAATGCCCCAGTCGGTCTGTAGTGTTTGGTGATATGTTATTTAATTGATCAAGTTCAGGTACTAGTTTATTTCGAATTTATTTGTTGATGATTTTGT